>LBNU01026758.1:66096-86443 GCA_014162995.1 Artemisia annua | reverse complement strand
AACACAGCATGTTCCTGAACCTTTTGGTGTTGGAACAAGCAGTGGTGGTTCAAGGTTTCATTCTAGCCCTGCTAGGGTGGATTCTGAACCAATGCCCCATGATTCGCCTCTCCCAACAGGTAACACAGTTGGAAGTGTTGAGGGCAGTGAGCAACCAATGGAATTAATGGCATTATGTACCAAATTAACTAAGCAGGTTGAATCTCTGGAGAAAGACTTGGCACAAGTAAAGGAGCAACATGCCAAGGATATTACAGCTTTGAACCAAGAGATTCAGGCCTTGAAGGATGAAGTACAGGGGTTACAGCAAAAGAGAAGGACTGCAAAGTTGATGGTATCTTCTTCATCCTCTCCCAGTGAAGATTTCTTTGAAGATTTTGGGAATTCTCCCAAACAGGGGAGGAAAACTGATGCTGAAACCAAGGGGAGGAGAATTGATTTCAGAGAAGAAGATGATCTTGATGCTGATGCTAATTTTGGAGTTAAAGATTTGGCATTTGAGCAAATGGATGATACTGAAGAGCAAGAAATTCATCTACAGCAACAACTTGATACAGATCAACTGCAACAAAAGGATTTCACTGCTGCAACAAATATTTCCACTGCTGACCCAATTCCCACTGAAGTTCACATTACCACTGCAGAGCAAATGGTTCCCACTGCTAGTCAGACCATTACCACTGCAGAGGAAGAAATTGAGAAGATAAGAAAAGAAAAGGGTAAAGCAGTACTGTAGAGTGAAGAGCAACCAAAAAGGAAAGTTAAAAGAAGAGTACAAGCTCAAGTTGATCATGATGCTGAAGTTGCCAGAAAGATTAGAGAAGATGAAGTTGCAGACTTCATGGAGGCTAAAAGATTGGACAAATTGGAAACCACTGCTCCTATGGATGTAAATCCAATTTCCACTGTTCCACCTACAATTCTGAGAGAGAAGACTCCAGATTTTACATATGTACCTACAGCTGATGAAGTTGAATTCTTGGTTAAGCATGATCCAGTAATCAAGAGGAAAGCAATTGACCTTATTGCAGATATGACTTTAACTGAGGAACAAAGAACAGCTCAGTTGAAAGATTTTATTGAGATGAAGAACAGACAAGCACTTCAAGAAGCAATTGGTTCAGTCAGAAAGGGTCAAAAGAAACCAAGACAACCAACTAAGGCACAAGTTATTTCATGGATGAAGATTTACTGTTGTAATGTTGGTGGTTGGAAAATGCATCAATTCAAAGGGATGACCCATGATCAGGTTGAAGGTGTCTACTACAGAGTTAAAAGGCAAAATCTTGACTTTATTCCTATGAACTATGAAGAAGAAGAAAGAATATTTCCTCACCTGAAGAGAAAGGCTAAAGATACAGAACCTCAGACCCAAAAGAAGACAAGATTTGTTGAACAACAAAAGGTTCAGTCTGAGAAATTCACAGAAGAGCAGCTGACTGATATGATCTTGATAGAAGAAGAAGATTTCTATCCAGACCCACTGCAAGTCAGACATCCTATCATTGATTGGGAAGTTTACACAGCTAGCAACTTTGCTTCAACATGGAAAATTACAAGGCTAGGTGGTGAAACTTCTTCATTCATTCAGTTTGAAGAACTTATCAAAGCATGTAACAGAGATGATCTTGATGCACTGTGGAGATTGGTTCAAGAAAGATTTGATGCTGGCAGTCTTAAAGATGTGAAGGAAATACAGTTATGGGTTGATCTAAGAAGGCTCTATGAACCAAACATGAATGACAACTTTTGGAAGTTTGAAGCTATAGGTGTGGACACTACATGGACTTATTATGACTCATGTGAAGTTCATCATGTTTCTACAAAAGCTGGAGTGGATGCTTTTATGTTTGCTGAGAAAGAATATCCACTTAGAGCTGGAACTCTTACTTCAATGTTGTCAACACAAATAAGAGTTCATGAAGATACTGAGAAGGTAAGAGCATTGATAAAAAGGATTCAAGAACAATGTTCAAGAGCTATTCAAGCATTAAGAAGAAAGTGAAGTGTTTGGAAGAATTCCCAAATCCTAAGAGATGATGCAGATTGAAGAAACTTATTGATTTGCAGAGAAATCATAAGTTTAGGGGAGGATTGTTGGGAATAAAGCTAACAGTTACCACTGATAAGCTTGTGGAAGACACTGCTGAAGAATGCACTAGCCGTGGAAACACATTACCACTGCTAGTACATATTATTACCACTGCTGTTAGGATAACTGTTATGTATTCGAATATAGAAAAGATCTTCATGTATATTCTATTCTATTAGTTTATCTTTATCTTGTAAAGGACTCCTTGTGCTATAAAAGGAGGTCCTAGGTCATTGTTATAGGTACGAATCAACATTAGAAAGCTTCAAGGTGTAACCCTAGTGATAGCTAAGATCACTCGTATTATTCTCAATAATATTGAAGCTTTGGTGTTTAACTTACAACTGTTCTCACTTGCATTACATCATACAATAAACATTCTAAGTATTGTTAAGTATATTCCGCGTGCTTAATAATATAACTCAAAGTATCACTCTAACACAAGGCGTGTGTTTAGATCCTACAGTTTGCCATCTGTATGGCATGTGGTTGCTACTTTGATCAGAGGACAACCTGGTTTGGATTGTATGGACTTTGATGATCTCTATAACAACTTAAAGGTGTATGAGCATGAGATGAATGGTCAAATAAGTTCAAAATCACACAACATTGCTTTTGTGTCTTCTGAAAACAGAAGCAGTACTTCCACTAAAAGTACTGCTTATCCTGTTTAAAGTACTGTTGGTGAAAAACAGCATGTTTGCACAACCATGACCACTACCACTTCCTCACCATCAAACATCATGAATTCTGATGATGTTGTATGTTCCTTTTTTGCTCAACAAGCCACTTTACCTGTTACTTATGAAGAAGATTTGTTGCAAATTGAAGAAGATGATCTAGAAGAGATTGACATAAGATGGCAAGTTGCCATGATAACTGCAAGGATCAAGAAGTTCATGAAGAAAACAAGGTATTGACTTCAAAGCCAAACAGGGTATAGCATTTGATAAGTCTAAGATTGAATGCTTTAATTGTCAAAGGCCTGGACACTTTGCAAGGGAATGCAAGTTTGCTAAATATCAAGCAAATAAGATGATCGAGAAACCCAAGGTTGAAATCAAGGAGGTTCATATTACTGAAACTAAACCAAAAGCATTGGTAGCTCAAGAAAATCTATCAGAGGTTGACTGGAGTGCTAAATTTAATGATGAACCTGTAACCTACTGTACTGTTGCATTGGAAGACTGGAGCACAGCCCTTGATGAAGAACCAGGATTTGCTGCTTTGGAAACAAGAGATGGTCTTGGAAGCCTTGATGGTCTTGGAAGCTTTGATTGGAGCATGGAAAGTGAAGATGAACCTGCTCTGCTTGCTATGGTAGCTACTTCACCAAGTTCACCCACTACTCCTGAGGTATGTTCTAAGTGTAATACTCTTTATCAAAAGGTGCTTAATGATTATGTGACTGAAAGAGATAATTTTAGAAGGGCTAGGGGTGAGGTAGCTGGCTATCAATTGACTTTAGAGTCAATGGAAGCCAAAATAATCACTCATGAAAATAATGAACTGGCTTGGGCAGAAAAATATCAACAACAAGACTATCAATTAAAATTGAGTGAATGGAAGTTAGGATGTAAGGTGTCTGAGCTAGAAAAGGTGACTAAAGAAAGAGATGAGTTGTTAGAAAAGTTTGCTGTTGGAAAGAATCTGGTCTGTCACATGTTAGTTTTGTTGAAAAACAAAGAAGATCACATATTAAAACTAGACTAGGTTTTGGTATGGAATACAGTAGTTCAAAAGAAAACTCAGCTAGTGATAAGGAACAAGGTAGTTCAGAAGAGATCTCAACTAGTGAATTTGAAACTTGCTCAGAAGAAAACACATCTAGTAATGAGGAACCCACTAGTCCAACACCTCCTGAGTATAAGAAAGATGAGGGGTATCATGCAGTTCCTCATGCCACTAGAAGTTTTCAGCCACCTAGGACATATGTCTCTTGTTTTGGAGTAGACAATTTAGAGTTTAGGAAAAAGCTTAAAAGTCAATCTAATTCAAGTCCATCTGAAGAAAAAGTTGAGAATCCTAAGGATGATAACAATAAAAGGAATGTTAGGGATTCAGGATGTGGAAACAATGATAAAAGGTTTCATAAAGTCTTTTCAAAACAAGCAGTACATTCAAACTTTTCTCAAACTACTGCTAGTCATTCAGCAGTACCTTCAAGAAACTCTTTTCAAAATACTGCTAACTTTAGAAAACCTTTTAATCATTCATCTAGAAGTCATGATAGTTTTGGCCATATAACTCAAAGTAGAGGATTTGGGATGATGAATCAAAAATTATGTTTTGTTTGTTATAGTCCTACTCACTTGATTAAAGATTGTAACTTTCACTCAGAATATTTAAGTCAATATCCAAAGACCAAATCTGCTAACCATAGGCCAAAAGAGACTAAACCAGTTTGGAACTATTCAAGTAGGGTCAACTATAGTAATTTCACAAAAGACTATAGGTACCCTCACCAGAAAAGACCTTTTTCCAAACCACCAGTACCTCAAGGCAACACTTTTCAAAGTACTGGCAAGCCAAAAACAGTACCTTCACAAAGTACTGTTAGGAAGTTTTCACCCAATCAAGGTACTGCTAATGTAAGACCAAGGAGATCCAGTTACACTCAATCTAGAAGGCCTTACACCTCAAATAGAGTACCTAAACCAAAGAGCTCAAAACAAAGTGTTAAAACCATGTGGGTCAAGAAAGAAAGTGCTGCTGGGGGAAAAACAGTACTTTCAGAATGTGTGGGTGAAAAAGAAAATTTTGTTGTAAAAGAAAGTTATGTTGAAAACACAGAACAAGTTTTGGAACAAAAGAAAGTAATTGATCATGTTTTCAAAAACAGTGGAGATTACATACTCAAAGAATTTAAGTATGTCTCTCCACAAGGGGAACACAAGTCAGTAATGGCTTGGGTTCCTAAAAGAAACTAACTTTCTCATTCTTGTGCAGGGTAACCCAGAAGAGGAGCTTAAAGATCATTTAATTGTTGATAGTGGTTGCTCTGGAAGCATGACAGGAGACAAGGAGCTACTGTCAGATTTTAAGACATATTATGGAGGAAGAGTTGCTTTTGGAGATGATCCTGAAGGAGGAAGAATTACTGGCAAAGGAACTATCAAGACAGGATGTATTGATTTTGAGAATGTTCGTTATGTGAAGGAGCTTAAGTTCAATCTTTTGTCAGTATCTCAAATTTGTGACAAGAAGCACCCTGTGTTATTCACTGACACAGAATGTCTTATTCTCTCTCCTGAGTTTAAGTTTGTAGATGATCACTTGGTAACACTGAGAGCACCAAGAACCAATGATGTGTATAGTATTGATTTGAAGAATATCAACTCTACTGAAAGAGCAACATGTTTAGTAGCAAAGGCAACACTTGAAGAAGCACATCTATGGCATAGAAGATTAGGTCATGTGAATTTCAAGAATATCAACAAGCTGGTTAAAGGCAATTTAGTTAGAGGTTTACCTTCTAAAACTTTCAAGACTGGTCATTCATGTTTGGCTTGCAAGAAGGGTAAACAACATAAAGCTTCATGCAAAAAGCTTGAGGAAAGAACTGTCAGAGAGCCTTTGGAGTTGTTGCACATGGATCTATTTGGACCTGTTTCTGTTTCAAGCTTAAACAAGAAGAAATACTGCTTAGTTGTAACAGATGATTGCAGTAGATTTAGCTGGGTCTTTTTCTTGGGATTTAAAGATGATACTTTTGATGCTATTCATGATCTTATTATAGCCCTTGAAAATCAATTGAGACTCAAAGTTAGAGGTATTAGATGTGATAATGGGACTGAATTCAAAAACAAGTTAATGGATGAATTTTGTGCTAAGAAAGTGATTAAGAGGGAGATTAGTATTGCTAGAACTCCACAGCAGAATGGTGTTGCAGAAAGGAAGAATAGAACACTTATAGAAGTAGCAAGAACAATGCTTGCAGATTCTTTATTACCCATTCAATTTTGGGCTGAAGCTGTAAGTGCTGCTTGCTGTGTGTTCAATAGAGTATCAGTGACTAAACCTCAGATGAAGACACCTTATGAGTTGCTTATGGGTAAGAAACCAAATATTCATTTTCTAAAACCTTTTGGATGCTCTCTGACTATTCTCAATACTATTGATTCTCTGGGAAAATTTGATGGTAAGTCAGAAGAAGGATACTTATTGGGTTACTGTACCAACAGCAAAGGATTAAGAGTATACAACAAGGTTACCAAAAAGGTTCAAGAATGTCTTCATGTTGATTTTCTGGAAGATCAACAAAATCAAAAAGGAAAAAGTCCTGATTGGTATTTTGATCTTGATAGTTTGACTCCTTCTATAAATTATGTGCCTGTCAGAGAAGAAAATCAAGTTGTTCACAAGGAAGAAGATTCACAATATATTGTTCATGGAGTCAATGTTAGATCAGAAGATGTTACTGATGAAGAACCCATAATCATTTAGAAGAAGCAAAGTACTGTTGAACCAACTTCTATACTCTCTAATGAAGATCAAGCAATTCAAGATGAACTTAATAGGATGCTCTTTCAAGAAACACTAGCTAAATCCTATGAAGATGATCAAAGGAGAGCCTATGAAGCTGCAAAGAAAAAGGGTAAGTTCAAAGAAAATACTCACAGTACTTTGGATCACAGTACTTTGGATCAAAGTACTGCTGAACCAATTGTGAGTTCTACTAAGGATTTAAATGATCCTAACATGCCTGACTTAGTAGACACTGATGATGAGTTAGAAGATGAAGGTATTTTCTCAAATTCCAATGAAGATCCTGACTTCACAAATTTGGATAATGATCTTGAAGTTCCATCAACTCCTACATCAAGAATTCATAAAAATCATCCAGTTGATCAAATCATTGGACCTTCAACTTCAGGAGTGCTCACAAGAACAAAAGCTAAAGGTTTTTCACAGCAACATAATGCTTTACTTAGCTTTGTTTATAAACAAAACAGGATGAATCATAAGGATCAACAAACATGCCTGTTTGCCTGCTTTATATCTCAAGAAGAACCCAAGAATATAGCTCAAGCTTTAACTAAAGAGAGTTGGGTTGAAGCTATGCAAGAAGAACTTCTACAATTCAAGCTTCAAGAAGTTTGGGTACTATGTGATTTACCAGATGGCAAGAAGGTAATTGGTACAAGATGGGTTTTCAGAGTTAAAAGGGATGAAAGAGGAAATGTTATCAAGAACAAAGCAAGATTGGTTGCACAAGGATACAGACAAGAAGAAGGAGTAGACTATGATGAAGTGTTTGCTCCTGTAGCAAGAATTGAAGCTATAAGGTTGTTTCTTGCTTTTGCATCATATATGAGATTTCCAGTTTATCAAATGGATGTCAAGAGTGCCTTCCTTTATGGCAAAATTACAGAGGAAGTCTATGTTAAACAACCTCCTGGTTTTGAGGATCCTGAACATCCAAACAAAGTCTACAAAGTTGTCAAGGCATTGTATGGCCTTCATCAAGCTCCCAGAGCTTGGTATGAAAGACTCTCCACTTTTCTATTGCAACATGGTTACAGGAGAGGTGCAATTGACAAGACTTTGTTCATTAAAAGAGATAAAAAGGATATCATGCTTGTTCAAGTTTATGTGGATGATATTATCTTTGGAGCCACAAAACAGTCTATGGTGAAAGAATTTGAACAGCTCATGCAAAAAGAATTTCAAATGAGTTCAATGGGTGAATTAACTTTCTTTTTGGGGCTTCAAGTTAAACAATCAAGTACTGGAATTTTCATAAGTCAAGATAAGTATGTCACTGACATTCTTAAGAAGTTTAATCTCAGTACTATCAAGCCAGTCACAACACCCATTAAAGCTTCAAACTCATTAGGAAAGGATGAAGATGGAAAACCAGTGGATGTCAAGCTTTACAGATCTATGATTGGTTGTCTTATGTACCTAACTGCATCAAGGCCTGATATTATGTTTGCTGTATGTCTCTGTGCAAGATATCAAGTCTCACCCAAGGTCTCTCATATGAATGTAGTACAGAGGATTTTTGGTTATCTCAAGCATCAACCTAAGTTAGGATTGTGGTATCCTAAGGAATCACCTTTTCACTTGGAAGCTTTTTCAGATAGTGATTATGCAGGGGATAATTATGATAGAAGATCAACCACTGGAGGGTGCCAATATCTTGGAAGAAGATTAGTTTCATGGCAATGTAAGAAACAAACAATTGTAGCAACATTATCTACTGAAGCAGAATATGTTACAGCTGCAAGTTGTTGTTGACAAGTACTTTGGATGCAGAATCAACTCTTGGACTATGGATTCAATTTCAAGAATACTCCTATCAATATTGATAATGAGAGTACTATTTGTATTGTGAAGAATCCAGTTTACCATTCCAAGACCAAGCACATTCAGATTAGGCATCACTTTATTCGAGATTGTTATGAGCATAGACTCATTAATGTTGTCAAGGTGCACACAGATGATAATGTAGCAGATTTACTCACAAAAGGCTTTGATGTTTCAAGATTCAAGCATTTGGTGGTAAGTATTGGTATGATAAATAATTAAGCTACTTTTGAAGGGAGGCATTAGTGGTTAGTCATTATTTGAGGGGAGGCTGCATATATCATTCAATAGAAAAGAAATTTTATTCATTATCATTCAAAGTTGTTACATTCACCATTCTAGAGACACAGACACCATAAAGACTGAGATACATCATCAAAACAACCTACACCAACCCTAACCAACCTACATCCTATATAACCTACTCCATAGGCCTTTTTCCTTTTCCCTGATAGTTGTGCTTTGCCTTTTGAGCAATCTTTCTCTTGTCATCAAAAGATGATTGCTTCCTTGGGCAAGCTAGGCCAAGCACTTGCTTTGGAGGTATTTCTGGTCTTGCAGGCTTCTTTTGAGCAGACCACTTCATGTTCTTTAAGGCAGACTCTAGAGCTTGTGTCAAGGCTTGTGGCAATTCACTGGATAATGATGGAGCTGGAGCAGAAGTTGAAACTTTTTTGTTAGGCTTTAGGTTGGTTGAGCTTGATGCAATAGGAGGAAAATAACCTTTCCATCCTGCATCAGAATCAGAATCAACCACCCACTCCCAATGATTATACTTCCACAGATGGTTCTCAAACATCTGGAGGAGATGAGGGGGTCATGGCTGATGAGGAGGCACCTGCTCAAGAAGGAGTTCTGGACAATTATGCTTTGACAAGGGAACTAAGGAGACTGAATAGAGCTTATGAAGATCAAGCTGCACTGCTTTTGAAGTTGAGCAACAAGTTCAAATGATTGAAGAAGTTTGTTTGGCCACTTGTTAAACATTACAGGTTATGGGTCAAGTCACAACAGAAAAGTGGTCACAAACCTAAGTCCAAGAAAAGAAAGCTCAAGAAACATTCTTCATTCCCATTGGGGAGGAATTTGCAGAATGAGAATGTGAATGAAGATGCTGGTTTTGATAAGAATGAAGATGCTGATTTTAATGATAATATTCAAATAACACCACTTGAAGAAAACATTCCTCATCAAGATACTGCTGAGAGAAAGATTGATGAGACTGAGAAAATTGATTTTCAAGATGCTGATATTCAAGTCAGAAGTGGTGATAAAGAGGAATTGGATGTGGAAGATACTGGTGTTGAAAATGCTCAAGGTACTGCTCATCAAGATACTGCTCATCAAGGTACTGTGAGACAGTTTTTAATCACACCAAGGACCTTGGATTTTGAAGAAGATGTGGGTCCATCCAATCCAGTTCAGGAAGAAGAGGTTAGAAAATCTACCAATAGTGATGATGAGACTATTGCTGAGATTATGATGAGTATATCCAGACCTAGAGGTATTGTTATTCCTGGAGTTGAACATACTCAAGATATACAACCTTCTTCTCAACCTACTCAAGAGCTAGATCCTAAGGATAAAGGGAAAGGAATCTTGGTAGAGTCAGAGAAAAAGAAGAAGAAGAAGGAGTTTACTTTAGCACAGATAAGGGCTTTTCAAGAAGCTAAAGGTGAAGAAGCTGCCAGAAAGTTACAAGCTGAATTAGATGCTGAAGTTGAAATTTCAATCAAGCCAATTGTTCAACCAAGAAGACCAATGACAAAAGCTCAAGAAAGGAATTTTATGATGAGTTATTTGAAAGGTCGAGGATACAAAGGTCTGCAGAGGTTAAAGTATCAAGAGATGAAAGATCTATATAATGCTGTCAGAGAAGCTTATCAAAGGCAAGTTGATGGTATTATTGGTTTTGATACTGAGGAAGGAAAACAGATGATGGATAAAGTTAAAACAAGAAGCTCAAAGAGAAAAAGAACAACAACTCAAGAACAGACATCAAAGAAGCTCAAGACCACAATTGAATTAAGAACTGATACAGTGGATGAGCTGAGGAATTATCTAAGGGTTGTTGATTTTGATTATCCCAAGGCAAAAGAAGCTGCTGAGACAAAATCTAAGATATCTGCATTGGAGGTTGTAGAATCAAAAGAAGATGGAGATTATTTTGTTTACCACAGAGAAGATGAAAGCTTTAGAGCATTTAATTTGCTGTGGGACATATTGTATCTTATAGACAGAGAAGATTTACTCCATTTATACCAGCAGATACAAGCTTATTTTGAACATATTCCACTGAAAGGAATAGGGTTAGTCTTGCTGGGTGATCTTACAACTCTTTGGGATACTGAAGCAACAAGTACAGATGATATTTGGAAGAATCAAGAAGATTGGGAGATTCAAAGTTGGAGATACTTTGATTCAGCAGGAGTACATGTGTTAGAGCTAGAAGATGGAACCATGATTCACATGCTAGCAGAAAGGAGATATCCTCTTACAAGAGATCTTATGATCAGAATGCTAGAACATGGTATGGAGGTAGAACAAGAGAATGATACAGCTCTAATGGTGATTGAATTGTTCATCAAATGGACAATTTCGGCAGAGGATGATTCATAAATACTGGTATGGTTTTATTATATATATCTTTTGAATAACAAAGTACTTTATTCAAAGTATTGTTATACAAACAGTACTTTATCAAAGTACTGCTTGAAGTTTTAAACCAGTAAAGTTCTTTAAAAGATAGCAATTTTTGTAAGTGTGCAAAATACTTTTTGAAGCACAGAATAAAACAGCAACAAAATGTTTTTGGGTCATACATGGTGTTAGTACTTGTACTACACAACAAATGGTATTCAACTCACCATGTTTAATAGACAAGAAAGAGTTTGACTTATCATGAGGGTACGGCTCTGATGTGATTATCAAATCCGTTTTTAGCTGACAATTTACTAAAAATTGTATGGTTTTCAACTCACCATATCTGTGATAGTGAAGAGTTGGCTAGCCCATAAGATAATGGCTTGTGGTAAAGGCTGTGCAAAATCCATTTATATGGTAAATAGTTCACCATGGTAATGATTGTACTGAAAGAACTAGCTAGTCCAAAAGCAAACGGCTCTTGGTAAAGACTACTCAAATCCGTTGATAGCTGATGATTTGCTAAAAATCATATGGTTATCAATGTACCATGGTTTACTAACCTAAACATTGGCTACTCCAGAGTTAATGGCTTTGGTAAAGAGACATCAAAATCCATTATTTTTCAATGATTCACCTCTCACAGGAGTTAACACACCTGGAAGTGATGAGAATAGTATGAAACTTAAAAGATTTGATGTACCTTATGTCAATATGTTGCTGAGTAGCTGTAAAGATTGTTGCTGATAGTTGCTGATAAAGATTGCTGATGAAGAGTACTTTGATGGTGACTATATAATTACAGTAAAGAAAGATACAATCATTCCTTGAAGTTAAAGATGATATGAATTAAGAGGAAGACAAAGAAACTTGAAATCAAGCAAGTAGAATTCAAGTTAGGGGAGGATTGTTGTGTTATAAAGTCAAAGTACTGCTGGAAGATCAAAGTACTGCTTTTCATAAAAGTCATAGTGCTGCTGAAGAAAGTCAACGTACTGCCTATTAAAGAACTGCTATGATATAGGACTATAATGTAAAACGTTTAAGGATTATTATGTAATTCTAGAATGTTCTTTAGATTAGAGTTAGTTTACTTGTCGTTCAAGTATTGTAAACCGACTAGGGTTTTCCTTATGCCTATAAAAGGATTCCTAGGATGGCATTAGAGATATACGATTTTAGAGATACATGCAAGTTTGATATTAGAGTTATTAGGGTTGTTAGTGAATCTGTGTACGTAAGCAGGTTCAAAGTTTTAATATAATCAAAGTTCTTTGATAATTCTTCTTAGCTTTGTTAAAGTAGATTCCGCATACTTAACAGAGTTATTCAGTGTTTCATTGTTAGTAGTTTAGGATTTATCCAATATTACTAAACCCTTACAAGCTACATAGTTAGTTTGGTCAGAGTATATCGATCCAACAACATAGCTTCAAATCTTTGGCTTATTTTAAGAATTGTGGGCAATGGCCGACCTTATCCAGCTTATTTGAAGAGCCCAAACCCCTATAAGCCCGAATAAGCCCGTTCCCAAAATGTGTTATATCATATAAGTGTCAAAATAAGCATTATATAGCAGAAACATAAATAAGCTCATAAGCCACAAATAAGTCTAAACAAGAACCCCTTAAACCTAAATGAACCTAAACTCATCAAGAATTATAATCAGATAATACCAAATTGAGGCTTATGTTATATAAAGAAAAAAAACGTTATATAATCGGATGGTAGTGAGAGTGTTTGAAATTTAATTGCCAAAGCAGATGTAGACATATTAGATGATTCAGATGCTGACATATTTGACAGTGATGTTTTGAATGATTCGCGTTTGGTGCCGATGATACATGATAGCAAGAGAGCGATGATATGGATTTAAATTTTGGAAAGTGTTTTTTCAAGTGTTATTGGGAGGGACTTGGGGAACCAAAAGTAGAATTAAAGTCAGATTTTAAATTTTTGGTTTTTTCAAGTGTGGATTGTTTATTTAAAATAATAATGTGGTTTAGAAATATAATGTTTGAATTTGATTATGTTATCAGATAATCAGTTTTTTAATGTTTGACAAATTAGATTATCTATTGAGTTCATAAGCAAAATTACTAAAATAATACTTAATTATATCTGAGATTTTTTTTTTTTTTTTTAAATTTAACAATGGACAATTGTATAAATCTAATACGGAGTACACAAAACACCCTTTTAGGTTTGCTGTTTTCATATAGGTATTATATTTGAACTAAAAACTGTACTTTAAGATTTTTACTAAGATACTCGTCAGCGTTCCATAAATTAGAGATTATTCCTTTGATGTATTTTTTCCTTTAAGCAAGTGGACTTTGATGTATCAGACATTTGCTTACTTTGACATTCTAAATTCAACTGTCTGATATGTATTTAAAGTCCACATATGTGGCAATATAAATGTGTTCACCGGAAAATTTACAATTCAGAGGTACATTCCGAAACAAAATGGAAATATAAATGTGTTCCTATTTTCAACAAATAATGGGGAACCCAAGAGTCAAAAAATGATTCTAAAATTTAATACAGACTCTTCGTTTTCCCATTATTTATGTATATATTGGTTACTTCCACATTTGGCTACATACCAATCTACTACTATCAAACATCAATCAAATTAACTTGTAAGCATGTTGTTCGGAAAAAGAAGAGCCAGAGATGCAGTTGCTACCGAAAAAAAGAAAATGATCAAACGACCAAGAGATGAAACAAAAAAGCCAGAGATGCCTAAAGTTGAAGGTGATGAAAGCTTCTACTATGAAGTAGAAGCTGCACTGGAACAAAAATGGAAGGAAAAAGATGAAAAGGAGCAGGAAGAACACAAGGAGGAGGCAGATTCAAGCCATGGTGAAGTGGAAAAACGAAGGCTTGCTGCAGTCGCAGAGGAGCATTGGAAGGAGGTCAAAGCTCTTAGGAGATTAGAGAAAAAATAAATAAATAAATAAATAATAAAAAATAAAAAAAATAGTAAGAAAACAAAAAAATGTTGCCCTTTGCTTTTGCTTTGCTAGACGAAATCTTTTCTCCTTCTGAAACTGAACCAGGGCAACCTGTAAAAATTGGGCAACTAAAGCTAGCAAGTGACAAGTGTGACTTTACAGATTACAAGGTAAGGAAACTTGCTACTTTTTGGGCAACTTGTGTATTTTTTGGGCAACTGGTGTACTTCATGTCGGACAAGTGGCTACACATGGTTGGGTAGTTCAAAGTTGCCCAGTTGCCCGGGGTATTTTTGAAAAGAGAAAAGATTTCGTCTAAAAAAACAAAAGTAAAGAGCAACTGAGCTATTTTTGGAATTATCCCTATATAATACTAGTTATAATACCCGTGCACGCACGGTTTTTTTCTAAATTTTTACATAAATATTATGATCAATTAAAAATAACTTCTGAATTATAACTACAATTACATGTTTTTATTTGTTTACTGTTTTTACAAAGTGATTTACTTTGGATGAATGCGCGCCAATAACATATACATGAGAATTTGCAAAAATAAGTCGAGAGAATGGAATTAAATCGAAATTATTGTTTCGAACATAGATGGAACAACCTCATAATAAAGTCTTGCACCATATGAAAATGAATATATGTAACTACGTAACCCATGTTTTTAAACGTCACATAATTGTTTTTCAAAATTTAAACCACTGTATTTTACATTTTGAATCGTATACGATATACGACTATATGTTGTAGTTTTACACACATAAATGATAGAAATCTATGAAATGCTTCTTAGCAATGAAATCACCGAATAATTCATCACGCTATTAATAAGGGGATACCCCTTATCTTTGTTTGAACATGACGTAACAGTTTTTGCTTTACTCTTCACTTATGATCAATATCTGGCACCAAATCCTCCATAAACTAAATAATCACCAGACAAAATTTGCATATTTTCATAACCGATTAATCCTAACAGTTGATAACACGATTTAGGAAGAAGTTAACTATATTCAAAGGATACATACATGCACACACATAGACATTTAGATAATACATACACGTACACATACATGGAAGATAAAGCTTATGAAAACTTTGTCCATCCTTAAAGTCTGCATAAAAATTTGAACAAATCAACTAAGCCCAAAAGAGACACGTAAATTAATATTGCAAGTTGAACGTTTCGATGTCCAAGGGTTGGGCAGAGTTAAGTTTGGGTTATTTTGTATATCACTTCTTTTGGTTCCTTGTCAACTAAGCCCTTTTAATTAGCTTCCACCTTATCGTGTTGTTAGAGTGTAACAGGTCATTTCAGTGTCTGGGATGGAGGGTGCTTATTGCGTTTTTAAGATTTGTCAACTGCGTTTTCAAAAAGCAAGAAGCATCAGAAACAAAACTCCCCTGTTAAACAACTGAGTATATTATCATAACTATAAACATCATTCAAACACTATCTCAAACAACCTGTTTTGTTACATCTGATTATCTAATACTAATTGTTTCATATCATGTAATCATTTTCAAAATGCAATGCCGAAAACTTACGTAGATGATCAAAGAGTAAAGTTACACGAAGCATACCTATTCTCTGAAACATAGACACCTGTCAATCATTCAAGGAAGCCTTTCCCTTGCATGTAATACAACTCCAGGAAACCTGTCATTCCCATTTGGCCCCCATCTGCGTATGCTTCTAAAATCTTCTGAATTAATAATGCTTCCAGAAGAAGGGTGACTAAAAACACCTTGTTCCACCTAAACTACTTCCGGTTCCTGTGTATCACAAAACATGAATTAAAACAACGACAAGCATGTCTAGGACTTAAAATCTCCATTTCTCGATACTTGTTAATACCAGAAGATTAAGTAATTGAATGATAAATACACAGATGCTATCATACATATAAAGTTTAAACACAAAAGTCAGAGTCATGGGCAACTACATGAAACAAAGTTAATATAACGAAAAAAGAATCAAAAGGCAAGGCTCATGATGCCAATGGTCACTTTCCTAGTTTCAAACACTTTGAAATAAACACTGTATTGGGACAGAATATTCTCAAGATGATACTCTTGCATTCAACCACTGTCAACTAAGGGGGAGAGTTAACATATATATGTGCAGCAAATAATCAGATTGTCAACTCGAAAACAAATAATTATAAACCATCATTTATCTTAATCTATCATAGTGAGTTAACTTGAATAGTACATAGAGTATGCTCAGTGTTTACCCTACTTATAACGTACTATGTATATTTATAAAATAAGAACAAACCTATTTATTTAGTGCTTCTTTTAGTCTATAATAAGCAAATAAGTAGGCTTTAGAGAGCATTTGTTATTTGTTATCTGCAATAAAAGAATCAGTAAACCATATATACACTTATAACCAATCTAACGAACCCTCTAAATCATTATTAACCGCCTAACCGAATAGCAAACGTGGAAGTCGACAATTTATGTAAGTGTTAATTAGACAAACAAAGTTTGAGTGATTAAAAAGCTTGAAAATAAAATATTAAAATTTTTATTGACCTCTTGCAGTAGCTCATTTGGCAATGTTTGACATACCTTTCAGTACGGGCTCCAAGATGAGTTGAAATTCACCAGGATCCTAATCGAACCTGGTGTTTATTGCAAAAATGGAGAAGCTTTTGGTGGCATGCAACTACAGATATCATAAACTGGAAACGTGGTTGTAGTTGTAGCCTGGGTGGTTGACCCATACTACCCTTTTTCTTTTTTTTTCTTTTTTTTTTGATCCATTAGACAGCAGTACAATAACAACCTAGCACCTTTAAACAACAACAACCAAACACCCCTTTAGTCGTCATAAAAAGAAAAAAAAAATCTTGTAGATTCAGATTGACCCGATAACATAAATAAGATGCTATAAAAACCTCTAACGATAAAATGAATTTAGATAATTAGAGCATTAACTCCTTAGCCGTAGGAGTGTAGGACTGAAAACATTTTGCCACCTATCTAAAACATTATTATGCCCATAAAAGATACCACTGTTGTGTTTAGAAACAGAAAGCTGCTTGACTTATTTCGCGTAAATCTAACTGAACATAATCCGTAGTTAGCTTTATGTGTAATTTTACTATGATACATGTGTCTCAATTAACATGATTCTGACTCTGCCTAAATAACCCCAAATCATTAAATCAAGAAGTGTCAATTCATTTACAGCTATAGCTATTTATTCAAGAATAATCTAGTTATTTGTCAAATATTCTCCCAATTCAAATTGTGACACAGAGAAAACTAACCTGTTTCAACCCAAGCATGATGCTGTTAAGCAGGAGTTCATATTGAATACAGGAAAAGAAGTTGACTTGGGCTATAATATTTTCCTATAAGGTCAAAAAGTAAAACTTTAGGCCCCACATACATTAGGCGGAGTTAGCTGTGCAATAAATAAGCTTTTATCACATATATGTTGTAGTGATCATTAGCTGCAAAACCTTAGCCCATTTTCTTTTGTTGATAAGATACATGTTGCTCATACATGAGATAAACATATTTTACTTGAATAATGAAACAAATATCTAAAACCATAATATAATTTATATAGTACCACTTATCACAAACCAAATCCTTCCTAAATTACAATCCTTCCAGCGGGTCGTGAAAAGGCCTGTTTGTTTTGTCTCACTGTTTTTCATATCCAAGTTTCGAAAACTTTCCATTCATATGTGTCGTTCTTCATAAATAGGTCTTTAAATTTGCGTTTATTTGGTCGAATTGTAGGCATTTTACATTCCACCATAATATACACTATATCCTAATAAAAAAGATGACAGTTGACTTCTTGCATCGGTCATCACAGATATATTAGCTGCAAGCCTGCTATAGAGGTTATATTCGAGTATTGCTATATGCAAAAAGTGCATAGTGTTATATAATACTATACATGTGTTTAGATACTCTTTAGTAACCATATTAGGAAACATTGCCGTTAAAGCAATCAGCGTTGATTTTCAAGTTTCAACCATACATATGCGAACCTGGGAAAAATATCTGAGTAGCATTGTTGAAATTAAGGCCAGCAAGTATAAACTGACATAGACCTTCTGTTTTAAGTCTTTCTAGTAAGGGTATCCTGAAACCAAAGCAAGCTTTAACCTCAAAAATAGACCATCATACAATGAAACAGCAGGAAAAATCATGCAAAACAATTAATAACACGAAAAATCCTAAAATTTTAATTATGAAACACCTTAGATACAGTTCCTACGACACTGGAATAGAGAACTACATTTAAACTTGCAACCAACTATATTACAGCTATTCATGTTAAAAGCACACTAACTACATAAATTATAAATTAAGAGCTTAAGGTTCTTCCAAAGATAAGTAGTATTGACATTAACAAAAACACCAGTTAATATGTCTCTCCTTGATGTGCATCACAGTTCATTGAACATGTTCGGACATTGAACCCATAATATTATAATAATGTCTACTGTTGCTATAACATGATTTAGGCTTGATCCTTTGGATATGTGATAGCAACGAACTAAATCGTTCTTCCAATTGGTCACCGTAATATTTCAGAATTTATTTTTTGTTCTTTCAATCGTTTTGACTTTTTTTAGGGTTGGGAAAGTGGGTTGGTAGAGAAGAAGGGAAACCAATTGTTATGTGGATTGAAATTTGAGACTGTGTTAATTTCTTTCAAAAAGTTTATATTGACCCCTATTCTTTTGAAATTAACACCGCCAGTTATTAACTTTATTTTATCACAAAATTGACACGTTGATTTTTATACACAATTTGTTCGTAAAACGAAATTAAGCATTGTTTGACCAAAATCAATTCAATTTTGGTTTTTTATTAGCCAATTATATTGCTTGATTTCGACTATGTGTCAAAATCGAGCTCTCCTATTGGTCCAATTTTTTTTCTCACAAGATTGTTTTATCAAAAAAACTCCGAAATGATGTAATTCTTTTATTATATAAAAATATAAAAGATATGTTATGAAATAATATCATGTATTGAAAAGTCTATATTTTGAGTAAATTAAAGGATGTCTATATATTACTAACGAGGATGGTAGTAGTCTCTTTAAAACCCTTTTCATTTGATAATCTTAATGAAATGGATTTTTCATCTATCTTTTATGTATAGTGTTATAATCTATGTATATGAAATTAATTCTTTTGTTTGGTACAACCAAAGAATCGAGCAAGGAAATGTGTTGATAGATTGATCTTGTTTGGTACCACAACAGAATAGAATATAATGTAACGAAAAAAAAAATAGCTACTCGACTAATAATGCATGTTATGAAATAATATTATGTATTGAAAAGTATATATTTTGAGTAAATTAAAGGATGTCTATATATTACTAACGAGGATGGTAGTAGTCTTTAAAACTCCTTTCATTTGATAATCTTAATGAAATGGATTTTTCTCTATTTTTTTATGTATAGTGTTATAGTCTATGTATATGATATTAATTCCTTTGTTTGGTACAACCAAAGAATCGAGCAAGGAAATGTGTTGGTAGATTGATCTTGTTTGGTACCACAACAGAATAGAATATAATGCAACGAAAAAAAATAGCTACTCGACTAATAGTGCAACAAATAATTTTACCAGCCTTTGCGTTACCATATGTCATTTTTAACCACCAAATACATTTTTCTGAAAATAAAAAATAAAATAAAAGGCAAGTGAGTTGTGCAAAATCACAAGTGATTTGCCCAAATTGCAAATGAGTTTTCCTAAATCACATGTGATTTTGGGAAAATCACTTACTCTGACAAACAAATGTATGAATAGCCGTATGTGACACTTTAATCATTTACAACTTAACTAACGGTTCATGATTGAATATTTTATTATTGTTATATTAATAAATTTTGAAAATGATACAAAAGGCATCTAGTCTATTTTTTATGTACTTTTAACAACATTTCCGGTTATTTTGGTTCAGTTTTTTTTTGTTTTTCTGTTTTTTTTTTCTCACCCTTAACTTTTATACTAAAAAAGAAATACTTTATATATAAGTTTTTTTTTTTTTTTTTTTTTTTTTTTTTTTTTTTTTTTTTTTTTTTTTTTTTTTTTTTTTTATAAAAATTATTTTACAAAAAAATAAATCTTTTATTTTTTTTTTTTTTTTTATTTATTTTTTTTTTTAATATTACATTCAGATAATTTCTTATTATCTTATTTTAGTACTCCGTACTTATCAAAGATGCTATAGTTTCCTCTTCTTCCATATAATCATAATAATAGACGCTATATTTTGCCAAACTCGAGACATGCACCTTGATAATCTCAAACCTTTGCTATCACTTTAATCATTC
>LBNU01026758.1:34334-66008 GCA_014162995.1 Artemisia annua | reverse complement strand
TTTTTTTATTTATTTTTTTTTTTAATATTACATTCAGATAATTTCTTATTATCTTATTTTAGTACTCCGTACTTATCAAAGATGCTATAGTTTCCTCTTCTTCCATATAATCATAATAATAGACGCTATATTTTGCCAAACTCGAGACATGCACCTTGATAATCTCAAACCATCGCCATCACTCTAATCATTCTCTTGTAGTTTGTTTTTTTTTTTTTTGTTTTTTTTTTTTTTTCCCCTTAAAATCTTTGATGTGTTTCTTATTCCAAATCAATTATGTTTTTTGTGATCCTTTGATCCACCGTTGCATGATATTTTTTGTTTGGTAAGTCTCACATGAAATATTCTATACATTTTAATTATGTAGGCTTTTTGCTTTAGGTTGTGATTTTTAAAGTTTGCTAATTCTTCCACGTATTTTCAATGAAATATCAAGTTTTTAGTGAGCGAATTAAAATAAATATTTACCTTTCGTCAAAACAAGGTTGATATTAATTGAGACCAAAAGATGGTCTTTAGATTTGAATTGAAGGACTGTAAATACTTGAAACTACATTTAAACAAAAAACCAACAAACTTCATTCGCACCAGACATTGAATTTTGGTTAAAAACCATAATGGTTAATGTAATTGTAAAAACAACATATTATACTTTCTCAATTTTTTTATTGTCATTTAACTTAAGGCTATACGCAGTGGACGTGAGAAAATCGGTTGGTCTTGTGGGTCGACCGATTTCAAAATCGGTTGTGGCCATTGTGGAGGATAAAGCAAATATCGGTCGAATGATGTTAAAACAAACAATCGGTTGACTGTGACACATGGGTCATGTCTGGTTACCGGAGAGAGAAAGCTAATGTGGCACATGATGACCAGGGTCACCACTACTACTAGCCTAACAAACTTCATACGTCATAAACATTTCTCTCTCATTTGAAATGACTTAATATCCTTCTTCTCTGACTTCACTTAATAATACATCACAGAAAAGTTGATTTTGTTCATTTTGCAACTTATTATCAAGTTATGCGATCATATTCCAACCGCAACCTCACTAACTATACACAACTCCCAAGTAAAATCAATTAATGCCATATAACCATACAGTAAACTACAAGGGGTGATCGATTCCGGGCTACCCAAAAGGATAATTGTCTTGGATTAGTCGGCTCGCAATACCGAGTCGAAAACTCAAACACAAAACTTAACCAACGTGGTGGTCACCGACTTCGACAAATGGCCAAAGAAAGGATATGAGATATTTTGAGAGAAGAAAAGGTTAAGGCAAACGAGAAGATTGTGGTAGATGTGCGTTAATTAATTGCCGCTCCCAAGGTCGTAGCCGCTTGATTAGGTGTCAACCTTGAGGTTGTTGTTTATCAGCATTCTATTGGATTGGTTTGAGCCTAAAATATTTTGTTCGACTCCTCTGTTTCACGTTTCTACAAAGTGCGTTGGTCTCAAAAATAGCTAGCTAGAAATATATTTTTCATGTTGAAAATAGCTACAAATAGCCAATGAGTTGGTGTTGGAAAATAAAACGCTAACACAAATATGATGTTGAATATGAAACTTTAGTGAAAGAAAATGTATTTTTGTTTTTAAAAAAAATAACGTTCACCGGTAAAAATGATTCGCAGGAGACTTACGGGAAATACCGAAATGGGTTATAATGGAGGTACAAGATGAAGATGTGAGAAATGGCCAAAATACTTTTAACAAACCATTTCAGTTACGTATTATGAGAAAAAAATGAAGTTGAGAAAGCATAATGAGTTATTTTTGTAAACACATTAAGCATTTATAGCTTTTACTTTTGAATTTTCATCATCTATACACGACACAAATGCTTGTTGTTATTTTAACTTGATGGTTAAAACATATCTCTAAAGATGCATATGAAGACCCTGCAAAAAATACTCAACGAACACAAACTTAAATACCAAAACAAAAGACCACAGAATAAGGCAAAACATTCACGGGCTATGTTCAAATAAATACGTACATATACGTCATTTAGTTTAGTTTCATGTTTTAGACCAAACGTAATGATGGAATATTACAACGTGTGAAGCCATTTATTTAGCTTTATCACGTGTAGTCCTTTGTTACTTTGTATTTTGCTTACGCGTAAATAGAACTCGTGTTTGCCTTTAATTATAAGCAATGTTGCAAAAATCGTGAATCGGTAGTCGGGCGGTCGACCCCCCTGTAGCTTGTAATTGGTCTAGGCGGAATTAATCGGTGATTAAACGGTTTGGCATTTTCGACAAGTTTTCTGTATTTCCGGCAAGTTTTAGGTATTTCCGGCAAATTTTAGGTATTACTGGCAAGATTTTTCTTAAAAAAACATCTTGAAATAGATATAAACAACAAGTATAACTTATTAAACCATTTTACGGTGAGTTTTGGGAATTTCTAGTAAGGTTTGAAGGTTTCGGACAAGCTTGACCACCGTTGACCGTCATTAACCGTCGTTGACCACGGTTGACCGAGTTGTTTGACCGATTTACACAAATCGGCAAGGTTAGTGACCTTGTAGCACCTAATCGGCGATTAGTCGGCCTTGTAGGCCTTGTTTTGCAACACTGATTATAAGTGTGTTGTGAAGTATACGTGTTTTTAAGAGCACCCGGTGCCATTCGCCGTAGCTCGCCGTTGCCAACGTGGCAACTTCTTCGTGCCTCGCCGTGACACCGCCTACCTTCGCCGTAGTGTGCCTCGTCGTCTGCACGGCGAGGTATCTGTCTGACAAGAGGAACGTTTGCGTGGGCCTAACAACGGATATATTACCGTTTTTATTTCAAACGGTGAATTTTTATTTTTATTTTTTTTTTATTTTTTTTTTTATAAAATAAATCTAACACACCCTATAAATACTGAACTATAACACATATATTTCTCACAACAATTCAACCAACAAATTATACTCTCTATATCTAAACAAAAAAAAAAAAAAAAAAAAAAAAAAAAAAAAAAAAAAAAAAAAAAAAAAAAAAAAAAGAAGTAGTCTCAAAACCGGAATGAAGGCGGATATTTCACGAACCTCCTAAATTCAAACCCACAACAATACAGGGGATCGTCAAACCCGTCTATCCCCTCGTCGCAAAATTCAAACTCCTCGTTGCCTTATGGTATGCAACAATTCAATCCGGAGGTAATTTATCTTAACCAACAATATACGTTTCAACAAGGATTCACAAATCAACCCCAACGATATCCGGCACCACAATTTTTTAACCCGTCACAACCTTCAACGTTTCCTCCATCTCTACCACCACCACAATTTGAATCACAACCGTCCGGCTCTCAATTCAAAGTCTACAATCACGCAAACCGGCCAAAGGTAGAGGAAAAAAAATCATGGCAAAAAAATCAAAGAAAAGCAATGGATTTGGACGCGGATGATGACGATGACGTTGGAGCAATAGCCCAGAATACTAAAACGAAATGGACCAAGCCCGAAGAGAAGTTACTTGCGGAAATTTGTATAGAAATTTCCCAAGACAAATATATGGGAAATGACTGTTCCGAAGATTACTTTTGGAACAAAATTCTAGAGATGTTCAACGCTCAAACTACCGGTGACCCTCGTACCAAAAATATGCTCACCAGTAAATGGACGAGGATTAATGGCAACTGCCGAAAATTCAACGCTGTTTATAAACATTTGCAGCGTCGAAGTGGTGAAAATGAGCATGATCATCTCGAAAATGCGAAGAGGAACTTTGAATAACGCTTTGCTTCGAAGGAGTTCGTGTATGTTCACGTTTGGAAGGTCTTGAAAAATTACCCGAAATGTGATGCCGAGGAACCGATAGAAATTACATGTCTCGAGGATATATTCGGCCCAGACAAACGACCCCGTCTCAAAAGAGACGGCGGCAGAAAGAGTCGAGCTGCAAAGAAGCAAAAGTCGACTTCAACGTCGAACGCGGCGAGCTCCGATTGGAGTCAAACGAGTACTTTTTCGGTACAACTATCCGAAAAATATTCACAAAAAGCCGACATTCAAATGGCTTGTTACGAGGCGATGAGGGAGAAGAAAGTGAAGGAGATGAAGTTTCTCCTGCTAGATCCCGACATGACTACTGACCCGGAAAAAGCCGCTATCATTCGCAAGAGACAAGCAAAAATAATGAAGAAATTCCGAAATTTGGATGACGATGACGAGTAAAATTTTTAAGTTTCATATTATTAATATGTGTTGTATTTTTTCCCCCATATCGGTTTTTTTTTTTTTTTTTTTTNGTTTATTTGGTAATTTAAATAAATAAATAATGTTGTAAGTGGTGGGCTCCAAATTGGTAAGTTGAGGTTAGTTGTGAGTGAGTGAATGTTAGTTGTGAAGGTTTGTTATAGTGTTGTGGCACCCCGTGAGCCCCAAATGAGGAGATGAACTATGTCATGGCACCTAGTGCTCTAAGTGGGCATGCTTTTGTATAAGATATAAATAAATAATAAGAAATAAGGAGGTGATATGCACACCTGTGTACACCATAAACATGCACATGTGATGTTATATAATGTGCATTACAAATGTCATATTGTAGTGCATCACTTGTTGAATGTGCATATCAACTCTTTGAAAAATATAGTGACCACTTACTAAATAAGTAAGTTGGTGTGAATGTGATATGAAGTGAGATTGACTTGATGTACGCGGTCTTAGGTCTTAGAGTAATGGTTCCCGACACTAACAAATGCTAGTTCAACGACATGTGACATCAATTACTCCCACACGTTACTCGGTAACATGTCATTTTCTTGTTTTCTTTTCATGGGTAACATGTCATTTTCTTGACTGTCTTCGCGGCAGTACTAGCAATGGCCCAACAACAAAAATACCCATGTTTTAACTTTAACTTACAAATCAAAAGAATTACCTCTGTGTTTGGTCTGCAGTTGAAAATCATTATAGGTACAAACCCGGTTTTTATCAGGAGGGTTCTCGAGAGTGCTTATGAACCACATGTATTTATAATACGTAGTGTAAATTTTGGTAAAAGATATCCATTTTTGTAAAATGCATCATGTCCTAGAATCTCATATATAATAAGAGAAAATACACAATTGGAAAATGAACTTTTTTTATTGACCAATAAGAGAAGTTAATCTTAAAATCGAGTCTTCCGATAGGTCAATATAATGTCAAAAATGACTTCAATTTGGTCAAACTCATCTTAATTACATCCAACAAAATAAATATTATAAGAATACTAATCTTAGCTACAAAATGTATGTTTTTAACCAATACCGAGCGAAAAAAAAAAAAAAAAAAAAAAAAAAAAAAAAAAAAAAAAAAAAAAAAAAAAAAAAAAAAAAAAAAAAAAAAAAAAAAAAAAAAAAAAAAAAAAAGACTATCATCCTTTGTAATTACTATAAGGCTTGGCATCGTATTGTCAAGGGCCATGTAGATTACAAGCCCACCACTGACCAGGCCCATTATTTCACGAGCAAGACTTGAGTGTTTAGTGTTACACCAATAATCAATTGTTATTCATATCTTATTTAATAAAAACGAGACAGCATGGCCCGTGCGATGCACGGGCTTTGTTTTCTTTAAAGAATCATTTGTTGTGCAAAGTTTATATGTATTTAGTTATATTCTTAGTTTTGTTCGAGGATACTCGTCTGAATAAATGAAGCTCATTTTAACTAACTTATTCTAAACATAATTGTTTGAATAAAAATGTATCAAATACATTAGTGAATTTCATCATCGTTACGCAAAATATGTTATTTCAAATAGATAGTTTATATTAGACATAACTTATATGGTTTTCTTTTTGTCAACCTTATATTTGCAATGGGTAAATGGCCTTTAAAGAAAGGGCAAAACTACTCGCCCAAAATATGCGCGTATTGGGCTCAAATATTGGACTGTGTATATTCCATTTTTTAGTACGTGCGGTTCCCTTTTTTTATTAGGAGCCGACAATGCAAATTAATATATATACAAGGGAAACATTGCCCGCCGCGTTGCAGCGGGGCTTTTTAGAGCATTTTTTTTCTTTATTGTTTGTGTTTGTTGCATCCGAAAGTTTTTTTTTTNAATATGATACATCTACAATGGAATTGATTCAAAACAAGGGAAACATTGCCCACCGCGTTGCAGCGGGGCTTTTTAGAGCATTTTTTTTTCTTTATTGTTTGTGTTTGTTGCGTCCGAAAGTGTTTTTTTTTTTTTTTTTTTAAATCAAGGTGTGTTTCATTTTTTTTTTTCCATTTCTGGTGTTGCGGGCGGAAAATTGTGTATTTTAATAACGCGACGGGAATTTGTATAATTAGCTTTTATTTTAGGTGGATTTTTTCATTACTTTTGTGTTTGTTGCGGCGGAATTTTTATTTTTTATTTTATTTTTTTGTTTAAGGTGTTCGATTATACGGTTGAGCTACATAACAACAAAAGAATATAACAGATAAGAATGATTAGACTAAAAACAAATGGTAAACAAATAACGGAAAATAAATTTTATGAGGCATATTGCAAAGCATACATGTATGATGGCAGGCTGAAATTAGCCCAGTTATAAGCTCATAAGTATATGAATAATCTATTCGAAATGGTCGGCGAGTTGCAACTGCTATAGTATATACAAGTGGGACGGTGCCCGCTATTTTGCAACGGGAATTTTTAGGAATTTTTACAATAATTATTTATGAATAATGTTTGGGTGGGGCTTCTCGTTGTAAGATCGTGGCATGTTTTTTCCCTACACGTGTTATATTTGTTTGAAAAAAATGTTGTGTGAAGCTATATTTGTAGTTGTCGTACGACGTCCTTTTTGGAATGAATGTTGTGTCGGGCACCCGTGTGTTGTGGTGTGGCTAATTTTGACCGTTGTAGTTTTAAAAAAATTTAAGATAATTTCAAAGTTATTTGATAGGTTAAGGGTGCATTTTGAAGTTCTTTTATTTAGAAACTATATATATCATACTTCAACATTTTTTATAAAACCGTACTTACGTTAAAAGTATATCAATATTGGGCTTGTTTTGTTCGTTATCGAGAGGCCTTTTTGCCAGTATTTTTTTTATTCATTAAATCGGTAAGTATCTGTTAGATATTTGGCAAATAAAGTTCGTTAGATAAAAAAGTCGTAAATATTAGGAAGTTGAGGATGTGTTTTGTAAGTTTCCTTTTTTTTTTACTAATGTTGGAATGAACAAATTCAAGAACGTATACTACGTGATAAAGAAATAAAGAATACGAAAAAAAACAAAAACATGGTACTACTCAGTTTGGGCCAGGTGAAGAAAGCAGCCCATTTGCAAGGCCTATAAAAAAATATTTTTAAAATGGCCATCAACCGCTTTAATATATATAGAGAACGAGCATAGTGGCCCGCGCGTTGCCGCGGGAGTGCTTTGTCGATAGTGTCAGTTTATGTTTACAATAGGAAGGAAGATTAAGAGGATAATCACTTGGTAAAAAAAATTATAAACGGCGTTTTACAATGGTTTTTAGTATACAGCGAGTACTTTGATAAAGTTAGTACCTAATTATTGTGCTAATAACAGAAAACTTGATACAAATTTCGTTTAAAACGCTGCGTAAATTTTACTCCATAATACGAATACTTTGATAAAGTTCCATTAAAAAAGTATCACACTGAAGCAAATGAGCCTTTTCCTGCAATGTTCGGCTGCGAACTTTAGGAGTTTCAACTCTGGTTCAACCTGTTGCTTCAATCACCCACTTGGGCTTAACATTAACAACTAAAGAAAGAATATCAATACAAATTACTTTAGTAACCATTATTCACACTGTCAACTCATAAAAGCAAAGTTTCCAAATTGATATTCAAAGATTAAAGAGAAAAGTTATATGGCAGAAAAGAAACTATTCTATTAGTAAGTATTGGTAGATAAAAAGAAAGTATTGCAGAATGTAATCTTTAAAATACCAAAAACTATTTATTGAGAGGGTATAACAGCCTATTAATGATGTTACATTTGCAAAAAGAAAATATATCTTATTATCACTATCAACATGAGTATATCCGCAGCATAATTGATTGTCTTATAAAATAAAACACCATGATCTTGTTGGGTTGCTAAATGCTATTTTGTGACACATAGACCTGCGTACTTCATGAGATTTACGTCTCACAAAATAGCATTTAACAGCTCAATAAGATTNTACCAAAAACTATTTATTGAGAGGGTATAACAGCCTATTAATGATGTTACATTTGCAAAAAAAAAATATACCTTATTATCACTATCAACATGAGTATATCCGCAGCATAATTGATTGTCTTATAAAATAAAACACCATGATCTTGTTGGGTTGCTAAATGCTATTTTGTGACACATAGACCTGCGTACTTCATGAGATTTACGTCTCACAAAATAGCATTTAACAGCTCAATAAGATTTGTGTTTTATTCGTTTTTTTTAACGGCTAAGGCTTCTTGGTACCTTCTTGACCATCTTCCAATGTTAAAAATATATTGTGCATGATTCTCAGATTTTGACAATATATTTTTCATAATGTGTTTATCAAACGAAATTGACCTGTTGGATAGGTCTTCCAAAATAGCTCATAAACCCAGAAAATCAAACGACATACCTGTAGTTAGAGCATCCTCATAGCCTGATACTGCAAATAAAAATATTAAAACGGTGAATTCGATTAAACATTGAAAAATCAGAATGAATTGACAATGACGCAAACAAAGTTAATCATGGAATCAGCTAATAATCAGTTTTAGATAGAAGATTGTTTTCCATAGAAACCTTGGAATCCATATGCTTGCAAAGATTCGTAAACACCTCAATCTGAACAGGAAAGTTTTTTTAAAAAAAAACATATACCTATAACTGGTATAAATACCTGTTAAAGTTTACGCCAATATGGTTGCAAGATCATACCTGGGTCTAAACTTCTTTTACATTTGTGACAGCTTGTAAAAATTGGTAAGTATCTCTAAAGCAAGAGGTCTTCTATAATATCCTATATCTAGTACATGGTCGAATGGTTTAAACTATACTTTACCTCCGTATTTTGGAACAACCGAAGACCAACAACTACAAACATGTTGCAGCAAATAAAGCAGTTTTCCCAATCCAATTTCCAATAGCAATAGGTAGCCATTATAAAAGAACGACAATGAATATTGTAACAGGTTTACAATGAGCTACCTATTGCAATTGCAAAATGGATGGTGTATATGTTTGTTGCAGCCAGACACGTTGCAAACCTGAAAATTATAACAAAATAAACGAATCATTCAGTAAGGTAAACCAGGTATAAGATAGCTACAAAACCACGAAACAATAACCTTATGTCAAAAGGCGTTTTGCTTAGCAGATGGTTAGGAATAAAAAAGACAAAGGACCACGTACATTTTTTTTTAACTAAGTAGCCATCCATTTAATGTCCCGTAAAGATTGTCACTTTTTTTAATAGATAAGGAAACAGATGGTGGAGATTAGAAATGTTATCATCTACACCATGAATCTTTTTTTTTTTTTTNGGAACAAATGTGAGGCTATGAAAGTTACCCTCAGATCTGTGCTTCCATGATTCGTTTGTCAAATGCTGTTAACTCCCATCCAAATTCAGTCTTGTATGAACCTTCGTGGTATGCAAGACATAACTCTTATCCAAGGCTGCAACATAACAGACATGAAAGAAGTAGTTTCATGTTATAATTAATGAACTACTAAATTAAAATTTCAAATCCGTTTCACTCAAATAAAAAGATGCAAGCTGACATTACTTACTTTAATAGTAGCACATGGATTCTAAAGTTTCACTCAAATAAAAAGATGCAACCATGTTCTAGAGGTTCCGAAAATGATCAGGGAACACAGATAAGCTCATAAGACCCCATATAAGCTTAAACAAATAGTCCCTTAATTCAAGGCTATAATCAAAATCCATAATCATACATCTAAACACCCCTAATAAATTTTCTGACCTAAATTAACCATGTTCTAGAGATTCCCAAAATAATCAGGAAAACACAAATAAGCTGATAACGCCGCATATAAGCTTAACAGACAGCCCTTTAATTTAAAGGGATAATCAATATCCATAATCATACATCCAAATACCCCTAATAAATTTTTTATATAATCTGACTAAAAAAAATAAGTAAATAAACACATCAATTTATAAAAAAAAATTAAAATAAAAAAATAATAATAATAAAAAATTAAAAAAAATTACAACATTAATTTTTATGTACCTCCTCGAGGTCGCCGTCATCCCCATCTTCAATAGCATCTCCTAAACCATAAGAATAACAAAAGAAAAGCAATAAATAATCTGCCACTATAAACCATAAATTTTTAAAAAAAAAAATGTATGGAACAAACCCTAGATTTCCGATTAAGGTGCTGTCATTGTTGTTTGTGGAGAAGGAAAAAAAATGCTCGTTTATTTAGTTTAGGGTAAAAAAAATGGATCGATTGTTAATTGATCCCAATTTGTGGTTTAAATTGAGTCATGGTTGAAATCAACTGTTTATCGATCTGGAATATTGTTTGATGAAGATTAGAAGGGTCTGCCGGTGCAAGGGTTTGTAACCCGATTTGTGGATCTGGTTTTGTTTGGAGAATTTGATGGAAGCTTCAGGAAGTGTGTGGAGAGTGGTTATTATGTGTGGGAGAGAGAGAATGTGGTGTTACCTTTGTAGCAGACTAAACAGTGGAGATAGTACTCATAACAGTGTATATTCTGAACGGAAAACGGGGTGCACTGTTACTAAGGTACTGTAGCACCCCGTTGTCATTAATGAGATTGACCATTCATGCATTGATAAGTGGCACATTAGTAGTAAATTACATTGGAACATCCAATGAGAAAGCAAATTAGCTTCATAATCAGTCCGTAATGAAAGTTCCTTGGACCCCGTTAAAAAATGGGTTTTAGAATATAGATAAATATATGATTGATTTTTAACATTTTATATTATTTAAGACTTATCGGTTTTAAAACAAGTGTATCATTTTAATTGTCTCATACTTTTTTTTTTTTTTTTTTTTTTTTTTTTTTTTTTTAAAATTATGTATCATTACCAATATAAACATTTAAGAAGGGTGTTTATTAAATTAAGTGATTTGGCCAATGTCTATATTAGCCACTTATTTAGCTTTTTTAAAGAAAAGAAACTTATGTGGGTCTCTCTAATAAGTGGAAGTAAAGTTTTGGCCCAGGTCAGGTTCCCGTGTCCATTAAGTGAAAAGTAAACTCCCTTTATTTAAAAACGGAAAAACAAAACTTTTTTTTTAGCAAACCGCCGATAGTGACCTAACAGTAATACCATAATAATACATCTTTATTCCTCCAAATTACCTTTCCAAGAAATTCACGAGACCACGAGTGCTTTTGTATAATTTTCAATCACAGTTTCATCATAATAATTTATTTTATACTACTTGTCAAGGTACAAAATATTATAGCAGTGTTTTATTTAATACATTTCAAGCCAAAACTGCAAAACGTGATTCGGCGTTGGCTGTTTTATCATATTTTTAAGTCGCCATTTATGTAGTTTCCTGTTTAAATAATCTTAATCAAATATCCAGTTAATGATTATCATATGTTTAAGTCGCCAATAAACAATAATGAATAAGACTTGGTCATGCCCACCATATATATTTGATTGCATTTTTAAATGTCGTCCTATAACAGAAGCTTCTTTATACCTTTTTATATGATTTAAATCCACTTATTATTAACAAATAGATAATGAAAGATTCCATTTGCTAACGATACAGAGACACTTGTTACTTGTGTATTTGTTTATAGTGCAATGCAGTCCTTGCGCGTTTTTGATTATTTATTTATGCTCAATTTGAAACTATTTATATTCGTATAATCTTATGTACAATTTTTTTCGTTGGAAACGTTTTTGTTTTCCAAAAGTCCAATAATGTTCCATTTGAGATTATTTTAGACAGGATCATAGGAAACTACATAAATGGAGTTGTGATTTACAGAAAGTCTGGATTCGGTCGTCCATCCGAATCGATTACTGGTTGCATATTTGGTCCCTTCTGTCTTTGCTTTGTTCTGTGACATCATTCTTTACGTCATTCTGTTACATCATTTTTGGTTAAAAAGTTAATAGAATGAGTCATACTTTCTTTTCTTCGTATTTTAACCGTTTAACGAAAAGTCACTGAAAAGAATTGATTTGCTGTACATGTATATTTTATTTTTGAGTAAGCTTATTTGGACCCTCTATTTTTCACAAGTGATAGCATCAATCTTTAATAGAGTACGTTTTTTTTATTCATCAATATCTTTGTTTTCAGCCTAATTTCGCACTAACCTATGGAGTAGAAAACCATACACGTATACTATACTAAACAAACGAGTGCAAAAGTACTATATATATACTTTAAGGATCAAAACTGTTAAACTACTGTTTAAAGATAGGGAAAAAAACAGATTTTGAACTCATAATACGAACTCATGTAGTGGAGTCGTATAGCACTTTTTCATGCTCGTCCAATCTCGACTGATAAAGCCTCATGACAAGACATGTTCATGTTGGTTCATTTAAAGATAATCTAATATTGGCAGATGATCATAGCCAGATAATCAAAGAATAATGATAACGACATTACATATTTTTGATTTGATAAAACACGTTCTATATATTAATTTGGTAAAGTATCACACTGCAATGGATAACAATATAACTTTCTTCTACTCCTACATTAGTTAGTATCACGAAGGCGTTGTGTCTATGAACATATTCTTACATTTTCCTTAGATAATATTCGCCGGGCGGGAAGTATTTACGCGATACCTATATTTTCGTTTTACTCCTTGGCTAAACTTGCGCTGAAGTAGTACTATACAGTTAAGGATCTAGCATTCGATCTTTAATACATTTATTTTATTCATCAATATCTTTGTTTTCAGCCTAATTTCGCATTAACCTATTGAATAGAAAACCATACTCAAAAANAGTGGAGTCGTATAGCACTTCTTCATGCTTGTCCAAATGTCCAATCTCGACCGATAAAACCTCATGACAAGACATGTTCATGTTGGTTCATTTAAAGATAACCAATCTAATATTGGCAGATGCTCGTATCCAGATAATTCAAGAATAATGATTACGACAACTAATATTGGTAAACTACTCAGTAACTCATACTCCTATATTTTTATATTTTCGTAAGAATTTTTCGTAAGAGAAGAAATTATTCTTCAATCAACATAAGTGTGAAATAGATTAAAGAAGGGCACTAACAAAAAAAGGTAAAAAGTGGTGGATGCTGGTATTGAACAAACCTTGGGCGGACTTGTTAATTAATTGTCCAACACGCCTCTAATTTGTCTCCTTGTTAGTTACCTAAACGTGTCTTTATTTAATTCGTTGTTTTTCTTAACGCCGCCCCCATCCACGCGGCGCAGCATAAGAAGAGCGTGCCGACAACTTATTCCAAACACTCCCCACCCTTTTTCTCGGAACTCCACTTCTAAATATTCACGCGCTTTTAGTATCCCACTTTTCCTTTTTATAATGTACACTCCACTTTTTAACACTTTCCACCATCTTACATAAAACAAGCAGGTCGGCACCAGCCGCGTTGCGGCTGATAATATTTCTAACGTGTTCTAAATTGTAACCCGTTTATTTGAGTTGTGTCTCCGAGGCGGAGTGAAAAAAAATACTCTCTTTTTTTTAAACGTATTTATGTATGTAAAGCTAACACAAATTTTAAACTTATATGATAGATTGAGGGTTCATTTTGAAAGTTCATTTTTTTAAAAACTATATATATATTAGACTTAAACATTTTTTATAAAATCGTACATATATCAAAAGCATATCAATATTGGGCTCGTTTTGTACGTTATCGAGATACCTTTTTGTCAGTATTTTTTTTTTCAAGAAATCGCGAGATATCAGTTAGATACTTGGTAAATAAAGTTTGTTATATAAAAAAGTTGTAAATAGTAAAAAGTTGAAGGTGTGATATGTAAATGTTTAATTTTTTTTTATTGTTTTTGGGCCAGCCAGTTGGATTTTTTGCCCAGATTTATTGATTTTTTTATTCGAATGGTAGTGCAAGTGCTAGAATGAAACAGTGTTCTTCTTTAGTTCGTAATATTTTATTAAACGGAATATTTAAATCGATTTCATTTGTTTATGGCCGCACGGAACCCAATTTCTTCCGCTTTAGTATATAGGTAGAATACGTACATACATGTGTTTAGAGGGTATCAAATAGGCAGTGGCGAAGCTAGAATATTTTCAGTGGGGGGTCGGGATCTAAATTTTTTTTTCCTAACGCTATTTTTCGGGTAATATGTTCGGGTCGGTGATTCGATTCGGGTCAGGTCAAAAATTAAATACTATTATTATAAAAAAAAAGGTTTCAACTACAAGACAAAGTATAAATCTGTCCCATACTAAACCATTTCACACACATTCTCTAAAAAAACCAATAACCTAATTGAAAAAGAAATTATTAAAAATAAGTCCAAGGAACATGACTACAATTGAAAAAGAAACATGACTACAATTTTCTTTTTTCTTCGTACAATTTACTCTAAAAAAACCAATAACCTAATTGAAAAAAAAATTATTAAAAACCAATAACCTGGTGGGACTTGGGAGGAGATGAGGGTCGACAGTCGACTTCGAAGGGGGAGGGTTTGTTCCGTTATTATTTATTTTATTTTATTTTAATTGGATTTGGTTTATTAATGGGCTAAGTAAGTAAATAATGGATTTTAGTTTTGGATTGGGTTTATTAATGGATTTTAGTTTGGGTTGGGTAGATGAGCTTATGTAAAATGTAATGGATCAATTTTATTGGTTAATGTATAAAAAAAATTTCATAATTAAAATGGGGGGTCGAAACCGAATATACCGAAATTTTTCTACACGAAAACTATATACCCCATACATCGCAAAAAAATTTTGGGGGGTCGGGCGCCCCCTCCCGCCCCTTAATAGCTGCGCCACTGCAAATAGGGCATCAGAAATTTGAGAATCAAAAAAACTTCGTGAATCATGTGTTTAGAGGGTTTCCTTGAAGATCTAGGGAAAAAGAAGATGGTTACTCAAAAGATTAACGATGGATATAGGGAGAGTGATAAATTGGAAGGAAAATGTTTGGTGGACCTAATAAAGGGGCCTAATGGTGGACCTAAGGCTTTAAATACTTGTACAGTGCATGCACTGTACAAGTATTTAAAGCTTTAGGTCCACCATTAGGCCCCTTTATTAGGCATATATATCAAGGCTCTAAATGGAAAAGTAAATATTGAGATTGGTAATTTATACTCTTTAAGGATTCAAGACATTTTAAATATAGTAGTCTTATAATTTTTAACACCAAAAATATTTTTATAAAAAATAAGTTACTTTTGATAAGCATAAAAATTTAGCATACACATATTTATGTTTTAAATTCTCATACCTTTAACATCCTTCAATATTGATGCTTCTTATTTAAACCATATGAAGACTTGTAAGTTGTAACAGTCCATTAAAATCGAGCATTGCCCCAACCTTAAGTATACATACTGCACATAAGGCTATCACACACCAAACATAAAAAACACACACAACCTACTGACAGGTTCTTTCTCAGTCTCTCGGCTCAATTACTTTCGCCACCACCGTCATAGCTGCCACCACAAGACTACTCCACCACCAGACCCCTGAAAAACATTTACTCGCTATAAAAATAGTTATCGAATACCCGCTGCCGCATTACGCGGGTCCCCTTCAAGTAAAAATGAAAGGCAAATGCGTGGGTGTAAATAGCTTATCTAGAAACTATAAACAAATTACTTCTTTTATTAGTTTTTATCACTTTTTTAAAAAATTAGGCTTACATTTGGGTTGCTGAGTAACAAATTGAAATATTAGTATTGTAGTAGATTCATCAAAGTATTATTTTTTGACTTTTTTAGAGTTGCTTATAAGAGCATATTTAACGGTAACGCAAAGGGTGCGTTAAAGGGCTCTTAACGCGCGTTAGGATCAAGTTAACCATTGGGACCTCGTGCGTTAACATGGCGTTAACGTGCCACGTTAGTGGCTTAACTCACGTAAAAATGCTGCCTTTGTAAAAAAAAAAGAAAAAAAAAAAATCACTTCACCCCATTCGTAACGTGCACAAACGGCTAGATTTTCAAAAGTTTTGCAATTCCCCCCCCCCCTAACGTATAGTAACGAATAGTTGGGTAAAAAAAAAAGAAACCATTTTCCAAAACCTTTTTTCAACCAATATAAATACCCATTTACCACACTTTATTTTTCTACACTTTCACTACNAGTCTCAAGGCAACAACAATGATCCCAACTCGCTTGCGAACCTCCTCGGTGGGTGGGGGAATCCATACGCGGGTTCATCATCAAATCCGAATCCGAATCCGAATTGGGAGAATCAAAACCTATTCCGTATGTCGAGCCAAGAACTTTACCAACAACATCAAACTTTAAGATATTGGGAAGAATCCCAACAACAAAACACCTTAAACACCAATTTCCAAAATCTCCAATTCACTTAACAATCCCAACAATCCCAAACGGAAACTAACGAAGTTTCCGAAACACCTACGTCTCCTCCAAAAAAAACCAAAACTCGTACTAAACGAAAGTCTAAAAAAAACAAAGAACCAATCAATGATGATGATGAAATCGAAGCAGGCAACAAAGTGGAACGTTGAACCGCAAGTGAAGAAAAATTACTTGCAACGTGTTGGGTGGCCACAAGTGAGGATGAACAAGTCGGTCGTTCCCAAGCCGAAGATACGTTTTGGCAGCGGGTTCAAAATGAGTTCAATAAAAAAAAACTATCATAAGCGCGGCAAAGATATGACAGAGACGGACCCACATGGGAGCCGGGTGTGGCACGGGCCACACCCAATTTTAGGTCACGAAGAGTAAATTTTTTATGAAATGTGTTTTTCTGGGCTCGTGCAACACCCAATTTTACCTAATAAATTATTTATCAGGCAACTTAAGTAGTCATGGTCATAAAAAAAAATTGTGCAACAGCCTCTCAAAAATCCTGGGTCCGTCCCTGAGATATGATACAGTCAAAGTAGAGAACGTTGAACCGTGATTGTGGAAAGTTCAACGCGTGTTTCAAACGTGCCGAACGCGATCAAAAAAGTGAGGAAAATGACATGGATATCCTCACACGGGCCAAGGAAATGTATCGTAACGAGAGCAAAAACGTGTCGTTTAATAATGAGGAGGCTTGGGGTATTTTGCGTACTCATAAGAAATGGGACGCATCGGACATGGTTGATTTAATCGGTGATGTCCCAAGCCAAGCAAACGAGGCGTTGTTTGGTCATGATGCACAACCACGCCCGATGGGAAAAAAGCGGCTGCGAAGAAACAAAAGTCCGAGACAACGGCAAGCACCTGGGGAACGAGTACCGGATGATCTGTTTCGTCGGTCCAATTCGGGGAGGCTTTGCGCGAGGAGTATCGGGTTAAACGTGAAGATGCGTCAAAGGCTTACCAAGTAACCGCTGAAAACCAATACTCAGCAATACGGACGAGGGACTTTGAATTTTTGTTGCTCGACACTACCGGCAAAGATCCTTACTACGTGACGCTGGTGAATATGGAAAAGGACCGTATCATTGAAAAATACGGGACGCCAAAGCGTACAGAATGAATAAATGTGTTGTGGTGTAATGTTTTTTTTTATGTCTTTTTATTTCGTAATGCTTTTTATTTTTATTTCGTAATGTATTTTTTTTAATTTTATTTCGTATTGTATTTTTAATTTCGTAATGTATTTTTCTTTTCGTAATGTAATATATTTTAAGAATTAATGTTATGGTTTTCGAAAAAATGAAGTATTAGTTTTAGTTTAGGGTTGAAATTGAAAATATATGAAAAGTTGAGTTAAAATGAGTTAAGGTTGAGTTATTGTTGTGGGTGTTTTTTTGTGAGGTAAGGTTAAAGTGTTAAAGCTGATGTGGCGTTGACGTGGCGCTGAGTTAAGTTGTAACTTGTGTTACTGATGTGCTTGCTCTAATTTTAGATTGATTATAAAGGCATTGGGTTCTAAAACACTATTACAGTACAAGATAACACGCCAAAGCGTACAGAATGAATAAATGTGTTGTGGTGTAATGTTTTTTTTTATGTCTTTTTATTTCGTAATGCTTTTTATTTTTATTTCGTAATGTATTTTTTTTAATTTTATTTCGTATTGTATTTTTAATTTCGTAATGTATTTTTTTTTCGTAATGTAATATATTTTAAGAATTAATGTTATGGTTTTCGAAAAAATGAAGTATTAGTTTTAGTTTAGGGTTGAAATTGAAAATATATGAAAAGTTGAGTTAAAATGAGTTAAGGTTGAGTTATTGTTGTGGGTGTTTTTTTGTGAGGTAAGGTTAAAGTGTTAAAGCTGATGTGACGCTGACGTGGCTCTGAGTTAAGTTGTAACTTGTGTTACTGATGTGCTTGCTCTAATTTTAGATTGATTATAAAGGCATTGGGTTCTAAAACACTATTACAGTACAAGATAACACGCCAAAGCGTACAGAATGAATAAATGTGTTGTGGTGTAATGTTTTTTTTTATGTCTTTTTATTTCGTAATGCTTTTTATTTTTATTTCGTAATGTATTTTTTTTAATTTTATTTCGTATTGTATTTTTAATTTCGTAATGTATTTTTTTTTCGTAATGTAATATATTTTAAGAATTAATGTTATGGTTTTCGAAAAAATGAAGTATTAGTTTTAGTTTAGGGTTGAAATTGAAAATATATGAAAAGTTGAGTTAAAATGAGTTAAGGTTGAGTTATTGTTGTGGGTGTTTTTTTGTGAGGTAAGGTTAAAGTGTTAAAGCTGATGTGACGCTGACGTGGCGCTGAGTTAAGTTGTAACTTGTGTTACTGATGTGCTTGCTCTAATTTTAGATTGATTATAAAGGCATTGGGTTCTAAAACACTATTACAGTACAAGATAACTGGTTTTTTCTTCAAAAAAACGCACAACGACATCATTTTAGTGATATATGTTTTGAACTCGCACTTCGCAATTTAACTCCTTGTAATCTAACATCCTATATTAAATAAAATTCGGCACGACGATGGCTTATTGTATGCAAAAAAAATGCCATCGAGCTCGGTTTTAGTCACTTGACGAGTCGCCTAGCTTTTTTAAGTTTTAAATCTCTAAAAATAGTGTGATATTTGTTTTTAAATGGCATTTTTAAAAAGATCGTCTCAGTTAGCAGAAAACTCAGGACCAGCTGTAGACATAGCTAAGCTAACAAAATTTAAAAGCTTATGTAAACATTAATCATGACTATCCAAAATATATTATACCAAAAACAAAAATTACAATACTCATTTGAAAGACAAGTTTAAATTTTTACAAATATTTACAATATCAAGTTAACATTTTTTTCGGTTGAAACTTGAAAGTGACTTTTGAAGCCCCAGATATAAAATGGGATGTTCATTTTGAGGCTTCTTTAAAAATTTGAGGCCATGTGCGATAGAACATCTCAACACCTTCGTATACGGCTTTGATAATTAGAGATAGGACATTTTTATGAGCTTTGCTACACCCACAAAAAAAACATCCATAAAATGAGTTGTCATGGTTTGATTGGTGTATTTTGCTATAGTTTCTCTCTTTTCTCTTTAATTAAGCCAATAAAACTATGACAACTCATTTTATTGATATTTTTGTGGATGTTCTTTTGTGGGTGTAGCAAAATGTATTCTTACACTGGTTTGCGGCTCATGTAGCTTCTAATTTGATCAAACTAGTAAGTATTATTTGTTGGATCAGTTGGCTATTGATCATAGATTCATAGCCGTCACATAACTCGAATTATCTCAAAAGTTGAATTGTATAAAAGAGATCATGTGAGTTGTAGATCATATAACCGATTTATCTAAGGTTCGTTTGGTTTGTAGGTGGGGTTATAGTTATGGTTTGGATTTGGATTATTATGACTTTGATTTTGATTAACATAGGAGAGAGAAAAATATTTAAAATTGTTTTATTTTAAATATAATTTATAAATTATTTATATAAAACGTTAGAGGAGAAAGAAAGAGAGAAAATAAGGCGGGTCTTACTTTTTGTCATAAAACTTACCATACCATCTTACTTTACTCCACGCTTTCATATTTAGGATTAAATCCAAACCCAAATATAAACAAACAACTAAAAATGAGGTGGAGTCCATTTTTCTAACCTAAACCCAAGCTAATACACAAACCAAACGACCCATCATTTAGTGGTTATAGGACAATAAACATGTGTACCTCAGGGTAACTGCTTAAATATAAGAACCCGCTGTGTATATCTAAAAGCTTCCAAAATACCAACGGATATAAGTTCATACCATTTGCTTTTTCAACGTTCGAGGAATTCAATACGAAAGCTTTGGACACACTTTATGTAAGCTTATTATGTTTAAATAAAATAAAATTTTTATAATAGTAATAATAATAATAATAATAATAATAACAATAATAATAATAATAATAGACTTTTGTTGATAAATATAATGAATTTCATGAAGTTGTAAACATCCTTACATTTTGCTATGGAATGTTTGAATGCAATACATATGGGAATTTGAAGGATTTCCATTCCATTCCATTTTCCAGCCAAACACATTAAGGAATGAAATTCAGATTCTGAATTCTTTGAATCTGCCAACCAAACACGTTATGGAATGAAATCAGATTCCAATACCATCATAATCCTGAGAATTACGCGAACCAAACGGGGCCTTAGCATTTAAGAAAATCATAGAATTAGGTTAATTAAGATGACGACAACTACAACAACAATATCAAACCTCGCCGGAATAATGCATGAAGTATAACACAACAATAGATCTGTAAAGATACTACAATTCTGAAATGGGAAGTAGACCCCAATGGCATGACATAAAATGGTAATTTCAAGCGTAATTTCCTTGATAGATACGCACAAAGAGAATGATCATTACTAAAACAACGACAACTAATTTGACCTTCAAGAGTACGTGTTGAAATTTGCTCCCTTGAGTATTGACAAACAAACTATAGGAGTCCTTAAACTAACTAATGGACACTCCAAGCATTGCAGCTATTCTAATATAGATTTTCCCACTCCATTCTCCATTTTCTTTCTTAAAACTTAATAGCGAAGAAGAACATGAATCCAACATATACAAAAGTAGGGTTGACAATATTTTCTTTGATGATACATACATCATGAAACAATAGCCTCCACATCCTTTAAAACTTATTTATCTTAGAGTTTACTTAATATGTTTGTTATCGACAAAACTTAGAAAGATCATAAAATATAAATAAACGTTTTTACGTGATTATTTGTATTGACAAGCTTCCCCTTTTTGTCGATGACAAAACATAAACTCATTATAAGTAAAAATAAGAATATAAGTTTTAAAAGTGAGTTTTTACTTTATTCTCCCTTTTTCGTCAAAACAAAAAGAGTGCAAAAGGAAAACTTACTAGTGTATGCTCTCCCTTGATGGTTACTCCTCATCATCCTTGATGAGGGAGTCAAGTAACGGATATTGAAGCTAAACAAAAAATTAGTACAATGCATATTGTGTCCAAAATTGTACTATAATATTAGCTCCAATAATACCATATCCAAGCAATAGAGAAATAAACACATATATTAAAGGTAGAGGTGGCAAAACGGGCGGGCCGGGCTGGCACGGGCTACGGGCTAAACGGGCTATGGGCTAAACGGGTACGGGCTAAACGGGCACGGGCTAAACGGGCGCATGTTATACGAATCGCTTTAAAAAAGACCTAAAACAACAACAAAAATTCCTTAAACGTAACACCTCATTTATATTTAAGTAGCTAAATATATTAAAAACAATTTAATGTTCTCCAATTGAGAGAAAAACATGTGTCCATTATACCCATTTAACTTCTAAATGGGCAATATATGACCATTTCAAAAAAAAAAGGGGGACCAAATGCACCCAAATCTTTTAAAAATTTGCCCATTTAGCCAATTTTTTTGAGTTTGGACACAAATTGCCACCTCTAATTAAAGGACATCATAATAAGTAGTTGAAACAATTAAATACACTTAGTAAAAAAGTGATATGCTTTATTCTCTAAAATGATCCTAAAAGTTAAAAAAATAGAATAGAAGAAAAAAAAGATGCCAAAAAACAAAAATAAAACGAGTGCTAATAAACTATATGATACTTGCACTACCATCATCTTCTTTTCACGAGTAATTCATGTGGGTGAGTGTTTATGTGTGTGAGAATGTGGATTTAGAATAAATCGCATCGCTTCACGAAGGCAATCGATCAGTATATTGTTGTGTTGACAACACTCGCAATTTTCTTCGCTTGTGAGAAGGTTGCCCGCAAAGTTTGTTGATGTTTAAACCGGTCATGTTTGGGTTGAGGTTTATGACTCGCCAACCTTCACACCCAACCAGTCAAGCCGACCTTGACCCGCATTGCCACCCCATTGATACATTAAGTGTGTGTAACACCCGTTGCGTGGTCCAATCGTGCATTTTGTATCTATAATCATAAGGAAATGCATCGCATGAATATTGGAGTAGTTTTTTACTATCTACGACTTACTTTTTTTCAACACCGTGAATACTTAGCATTTAAGAAAATCAAAGAATTAGGTTATTAGGATGACGACAACGACAACAACACGACAACGACAACAACAATATCAAACCTCGCCGGAACAAGGTATGAAGTATAACACAACAATAGATCTATAAAGATACTACAATTCTGAAACGGAAAGTAGACCCCAATGGCATGACATAAAATGGTAGGAGAAATTTCAAACGTAATTTCCTTGATAGACACGCACAAAGAGAATGATCATTACTCCGTATTTATTAAAAGTTTAAAACAAAGACAACTAATTTGACCTTCAAAAGTACGTGTTGAAATTTGCTCCCTTGAGTATTGACAAACAAACTAGAAGTCCTTAAACTAATAATGGACACTCCAAGCATTGCAGCTATTCTGACATAGATTTTCCCACTCCATTCTCCATTTTCTTTCTTAATAGTGAAGAAGAACAGGAATCCAACATACTAAAGTGGGGTTGACAATATTTTCTTTGATGATTCATCATGAAACAATATCCTCCACATCTTTTTCTAAAAGAGAATTATTACAAAAAAACAGGAAAAATAGTGCTTATCTTCTAGTGGAATTTTCTTCAATAGTGTTGAATTATTGATTTCCTAGTTAAGATCTCGAAACATTGTGTAGTTTGACCGGAGAGCTAGAAATGATCAACAACAATATGTGATTTGAAATTTCGTTTCATTATCATTATCCACTTTTTGTGGTTATTCATTCAAGTGGTACAAAACTTTAGGTATCTTTCGTTGAAAGAAGTAGGAACAATTAAGGTATCTTTCGGCCACGATAATAACTTATTAGGATAAATGCAATGCAAGTAAATTGGTTACGATCGAGAACATGTATGATTCACTACCACAAAAAATGTCTTTTAGACCGGTTGCAAATGCTTTTTAGACCGGTTACCCAACAGGTTTAAATGGGGGAGGTCTAAAAGATGAAGGTCATATAGACCGGTTGGAGCACCGGTCTAAAAGAGTATTATTAAGACTGGTTCTTAAAGTCATGTAGACAGGTTAGAGCACCGGTCTAAATGGGCACTTGTTAGGTCATATACAATCGTGTATATGTGATTTGATACAACAAAACTACATATGCTTCAATGAAGATAATTGAAGGACTAAATATGCATAATGAAGATTCTACAAGCTGGTGGAGTATATGCAAAATACTTATCTTTATTAGAAGATTCCAGAAGATATTGTTTTACTTGTAGGATAAGTTTGTAACCCTAGCATCTCTATTATATAAAGAGATGATAGGCACGTATGTTTGATGTAGAAAAATATCGACACACACAAATATACACGTTCCACATATTATTAGTTAGTTAGTTCATAGCTTCAAGGTTGTAAAACCCTATCACTATTAAGAGTGATCGTATTAATAATATTGAGGCTTGGTTTGATATTATTATTGTGTTCTGCTATTCTTATTGTTCGTGTTCTTCTTAGCCTTACTGAGTAGATTCCGCATACTCATTAAAGTTACAGGTAGAATTCCACTTAGTAGCTTAGGATTTATCCAAAGTTGCTAAACCCTTTACAAGTTAAAGGTTAAAGATCCATATTACAACCACTGTCTACGAATTGGGATCTACACGTGGTATCAGTCGCCAGGGGGAAATTCTACATAAGAAGAACGATTATTGATCCAGTGAAGTTTGCAGTGATGGCCACTTTTTACACATCATCCAGTGATTCAACCAAGAAGGTAAAATTCTGTGTTAACTGTCATGCTTCTTATCAAACCTTGCTTAAAGATCTTGAACTTGAAAAAGAGAATCATAGAACAACTAGGTCTGAGAAACTAGGGTATATATTTACTCTAGAAGAAAAAGAAGCTAAAGTTCTTGTTTATAAAGAGAATGAAGAAGCTTGGACAGATAAGTACAACCAACTTGAGTATCAATTAAAATTGAGTGATTGGAAGTTAGGTTGTAAGATATCAGAAGTTGAAAAACTCACCAAGGAAAGGGATGATCTTTTACAAAAACTTGCTAGTTTGAATGAATCTAATCAATCTTGTGAATCTGTGAAAAGTGAATGTTTAGGTGAGAAGAATGATACACTAGAATCACCTACACAAACTGATTAGATTGATAGTAATAAGGACATCATTGAAGATTGGGTTGAACGTGATGATAAAGTAGTTCCTGAAGGTTTTTCAAAGGTTAAAAAGAAAAAGAATTTGAAGTCTGTGAAGTTTGCTGACCCTTTAGAAACCAAACCTGTTAAAAGTCACAAACAGTCTGATAAAAACCCTAGGAAAAACAACCATAGTCCTAGAGGTAATCAAAGAAACTGGAATGGTATGACAACTCAAAATCTAGGAAAGAATTTTGAGTTTCAGAATAAAGCTTGCTATGTTTGTGGAAGTTTTGATCATCTGCAGTATACATGTAAACACAAGAAACCAGTTAGTGATCAAAAGCAGGTATGGAACAACTCAAGGAGGATTAACCATAGGAATTTTTCACGAGATTCTAAATATCCTCAACAAAGAAGGTCTTTTAACCCATCAGCAGTACTTACTAAACAAGGATTAAAACAACTTGCTAAGCCTAAAGTGACAAGATCAGTACTTTCTCAAAGTACTGATAGGTTATCTCAAAGTACTGCTCGGCCAAAAGAAAGAACTACTAGGCTGAAATCCGAGGTTAATGTTATTAAGGCTTCAGCTAGATGGGTTTGGAAACCTAAACAAGAAGAATTAGATGTTTCTGAAAAGAAGAATCCATCAAAGACCTTAACACGATATGATTATGTTGATGCTTATGGAAGATTCAAGTCTATTCTGGCTTGGGACTTCAAAAAGCATTAATTCTTAATGTGTTGTGTGCATAGCAATTCATAGAAAGTGGGTGATTGAGAATTGCTATGGTGTATGGTGTCGTGCTTATGAAGAAAAGAGAAGTAGCAAGGTTGCTCTCGATATCTAGAATTAACAAGGTTTTAAAGTCGATAAGAAGTTGTTTTGAAGATGGAGCAGATCGGTTTTTATTTTCTTTGGGTATCGACTTTGGTTTCTGTATGGTGATATAACACAACAAGGTAACCTCGTACAATACAATTATTTAATTGTGTTTGTTGTGTTTAATACATAGTGACGTGAATTGATTGCAAGTGGGATTTGTCGTCTTTGGTAAAAGTAAGATGACAATCTGTTTGTGAATATATGGTCACGTAATGGCTGTATGATGGGTCGCTTTCATTATACCATGTGATGATGTTCGTTGATTTTATCAATCTAATACTCATTAATGAAGGTCGGTGCAATGTATCTGATTCAAGAATAAGGTATATCAACCTCGTACTTATAACACTCGGCATATTTATGGTGATCTGTTGTTTATTGCATGGTGTCTACAAAGAATAGTTTTGTACCTGATTGGCTAAATAAAGGATTATCTCGCACACATTAAATATCAGTAACATGGGTCGGTGGAAAGTATGATTGGTATATTATATTCTGGTTTGTCGTTGATCATTTGTTGAAGATTAGATCGGTGAGTATAATTTATCAAGGAAGCAGTTTAAGAGATAATGGGTCAGTACATTGTTTTCAAAGTACTGCTTTATTGTTTTCCAAAGAACTGCTCTATTGCTCCAACATACTGCTCAAACGAACTGCTGCTTAATTCCATCCAAAGTACTGATGTTTGATTTTAAAGTACTGCTTGATGAATTGCTTCTACTGTTGCATATATCTTCAAAGTACTGCTGTTCGTTTGAAAGTACTGCCCGTTTGTTTCAAGGTACTGCTCTAGCTTCTCAAAGTACTGCTCAAGTGAGGGGAAGCCGAGATGGGTATTGACCAACATGATTGGGAGAAGTGTATACAAGTTGCTTATCTTCACAAGTTCCCTATTCGATGATTACAAAAAGGGGAAGAAGTTAACATGAAGATTATTTGCAGCTTATTTATGTGTGTTTGTTTCATTCATGGAGATGATTACATCTCAACTTCTTTATTTAAGGGGAAGTTCGTACACGACTTTGTTTATTTTGTCATCATTAAAAAGACAAAATAAATACAAGAATGAAACAATGGGTTTGAAGATTATCATCATTGAAGATTGCTGAATTCATGAAGATAGTTTTGTAATATCAAATAGGGGAAGATTGTTAGGTCATATACAATCGTGTATATGTGATTTGATACAACAAAACTACATATGCTTCAATGAAGATAATTGAAGGACTAAATATGCATAATGAAGATTCTACAAGCTGGTGGAGTACATGCAAAATACTTATCTTTATTAGAAGATTACAGAAGATATTGTTTTACTTGTAGGATAAGTTTGTAACCCTAGCATCTCTATTATATAAAGAGATGATAGGCACGTATGTTTTGTGTAGAAAAATATCGACACACACAAATATACACGTTCCACATATTATTAGTTAGTTAGTTCATAGCTTCAAGGTTGTAAAACCCTATCACTATTAAGAGTGATCGTATTAATAATATTGAGGCTTGGTTTGATATTATTATTGTGTTCTGCTATTCTTATTGTTCGTGTTCTTCTTAGCCTTACTGAGTAGATTCCGCATACTCATTAAAGTTACAGGTAGAATTCCACTTAGTAGCTTAGGATTTATCCGAAGTTGCTAAACCCTTTACAAGTTAAAGGTTAAAGATCCATACTACAACAACCGTCTACGAATTGGGATCTACACGTGGTATCAGTCGCCAGGGGGAAATTCTACATAAGAAGAACGATTACTGATCCAGTGAAGTTTGCAGTGATGGCCACTTTTTACACATCATCCAGTGATCCAACCAAGAAGGTAAAATTCTGTGTTAACTGTCATACTTCTTATCAAACCTTGCTTAAAGATCTTGAACTTGAAAAAGAGAATCATAGAACAACTAGGTCTGAGAAACTAGGGTATATATTTACTCTAGAAGAAGTAGAAGCTAAAGTTCTTGTTTATAAAGAGAATGAAGAAGCTTGGACAGATAAGTACAACCAACTAGAGTATCAATTAAAATTGAGTGATTGGAAGTTAGGTTGTAAGATATCAGAAGTTGAAAAACTCACCAAGGAAAGGGATGATCTTTTACAAAAACTTGCTAGTTTGAATGAATCTAATCAATCTTGTGAATCTGTGAAAAGTGAATGTTTAGGTGAGAAGAATGATACACTAGAATCACCTACACAAACTGATAAGATTGATAGTAATAAGGTCATCATTGAAGATTGGGTTGAACGTGATGATAAAGTAGTTCCTGAAGGTTTTTCAAAGGTTAAAAAGAAAAAGAATTTGAAGTCTGTGAAGTTTGCTGAACCTTTAGAAACCAAACCTGTTAAAAGTCACAAAAAGTCTGATAAAAACCCTAGGAAAAACAACTATAGTCCTAGAGGTAATCAAAGAAACTGGAATGGGATGATAACTCAAAAACTAGGGAAGAATTTTGAGTTTCAGAATAAAGCTTGCTATGTTTGTGGAAGTTTTGATCATCTGCAGTATACATGTAAACACAAGAAACCAGTTAGTGATCAAAAGCAGGTATGGAACAACTCAAGGAGGATTAACCATAGGAATTTTTCACGAGATTCTAAATATCCTCAACAAAGAAGGTCTTTTAACCCATCAGCAGTACTTACTAAACAAGGATTAAAACAACTTGCTAAGCCTAAAGTGACAAGATCAGTACTTTCTCAAAGTACTGATAGGTTATCTCAAAGTACTGCTCGGCCAAAAGAAAGAACTACTAGGCTGAAATCCGAGGTTAATGTTATTAAGGCTTCAGCTAGATGGGTTTGGAAACCTAAACAAGAAGAATTAGATGTTTCTGAAAAGAAGAATCCATCAAAGACCTTAACACGATATGATTATGTTGATGCTTATGGAAGATTCAAGTCTATTCTGGCTTGGGACTTCAAAAAGCATTAATTCTTAATGTGTTGTGTGCATAGCAATTCATAGAAAGTGGGTGATTGAGAATTGCTATGGTGTATGGTGTCGTGTTTATGAAGAAAAGAGAAGCAGCTTGGAGCTCGTGATATCTAGGATTAACAAGGTTTGATGATCGAAGAAACTGTGTCGTATTCTATTGTTGAAGAATTCAAAGTACTGCTTGAAGTCTCATTGAAAGTACTGCCCGTGATTTCTACAAGGTATTGCTCTGCTCGAATACTGCTGCTGCTAGATTTATGATTTGGGCGTGGGTATGTCTTAGCAAAGAGTGGAGTTATTTGTTATTCGAAGGTACTGCTACGTTGGAAATTCAACGTACTGCAATTCCCAAAGTACTGTTGTTCCAACATACTGCTCGTTTATGAAAGTACTGCTCGTTTGCTTCAACATACTGCTCCAAGGTACTGTTGCTACAAAGTACTGTTGTGATTGAAGTTGATTTATGGAGACGAGTCAAGAGCTTTATGGTTCAATATATATTCATGGTTTACAAGCAGTGAGGGGAAGCTGAGATGGGTGTTGATCAACATATCTTGACAGTATGTTTGTGTGTATACAAGTTGCTTATCTTCACAAGTTCCCTATTCGATGATTACAAAAAGGGGAAGAAGTTAACATGAAGATTATTTGCAGCTTATTTATGTGTGTTTGTTTCATTCATGGAGATGATTACATCTCAACTTCTTTATTTAAGGGGAAGTTCGTACACGACTTTGTTTATTTTGTCATCATTAAAAAGACAAAATAAATACAAGAATGAAACAATGGGTTTGAAGATTATCATCATTGAAGATTGCTGAATTCATGAAGATAGTTTTGTAATATCAAATAGGGGAAGATTGTTAGGTCATATACAATCGTGTATATGTGATTTGATACAACAAAACTACATATGCTTCAATGAAGATAATTGAAGGACTAAATATGCATAATGAAGATTCTACAAGCTGGTGGAGTACATGCAAAATACTTATCTTTATTAGAAGATTACAGAAGATATTGTTTTACTTGTAGGATAAGTTTGTAACCCTAGCATCTCTATTATATAAAGAGATGATAGGCACGTATGTTTGGTGTAGAAAAAACAACGACACACAAAAACATACACGTTTCATATATTAGTTAGTTAGTTCATAGCTTCAAGGTTGTAAAACCCTATCACTATTAAGAGTGATCGTATTAATAATATTGAGGCTTGGTTTGATATTATTATTGTGTTCTGTTATTCTTATTGTTCGTGTTCTTCTTAGCTTTACTGAGTAGATTCCGCATACTCATTAAAGTTACAGGTAGAATTCCACTTAGTAGCTTAGGATTTATCCGAATTTGCTAAACCCTTTACAAGTTAAAGGTTAAAGATCCATATTACAACAACTGTCTAAGAATTGGGATCTACGAATTGGGATCTACAGTACTATTGAGACCGGTTTTTATCATTATAACCGGTTTATATGTGAATTTTATTTAAAAAAAAAAAATAACAATCCCAAACACCCCATTTATATGCTGATTCAATAAGCAATATCAGTCAGCCCTCACTATAAGCATTTTTATAACAGAAAATGCTTGTAAAAAGGGTTGCTAGGATTGCTTATTAATATCAGGTATAAAAGGTTGTTTGGGATTGTTAATTGAATATATCATATATTTACGCTCGAGAATAGGCAAATGCAAAGAAACATACAGTATCCTTCAAGAATTAAAACCAAACAAAGAAACCTTTTTAAGAATTACAAACCAAATACAAAGAAACAGGGACATTGCGACCACATATTGCAGCATCCCTTTCAACCAACATGCCAAACAATAACTACATATCAGCGGTTCCAAACACCACCTCCAAACAGCATCGTCACTTTCACTTGCAAAGCTAAGTTTTCTAAGTATATCATTTATTATCTGTCAAGTTTAAAGCAGATATATCAGCATCTTTTCCTCTTAAGTTTTCTAAGCGCATCATGGAACTCTTTTTTGTTACCTGTCTTAGCCCGCACATTAGTCAGACTCGATTTTCTTATTACTATTTACAATGCTGATATGTCATGTAAAGTTCAAGTAATTATAACAAAATCTCCACTAGTGAGCATTGAGCCAAATGATACTAAGAGTGTGTTTTGAATGTTTGTACCTGTTAATGCCAAGGTCCTCCATGTGATGGAGGTTCCGATAACAAAGGCAAGCGACACTGCTGCAATGATCATAAGCTGCATACACAAATCAGAAATTAAACCAAAATTTTACCAAGATCGCCTACAAATATGCAAGTTAAAAATATACTTTCAAAAATCTCAAACAAAGGTTAAGCTTTTTTTNAATAATAATAATAATAATAATAATAATAATAATAATAATAATAATAATAATAATAATAATAATAATAATAATAATAATAATAAGGTTAATAATAATAATAATAACCATCCGAGACCAAAACCATATCCGTACAACAACGCCAATCCCATATACCTCGCCTCAACCAAATACAATTCGCACAACACTTCGGCTTAACCAAAACCTCATCCAAATCCAAATACCATAACCCAAGTTACTAATAACAATAACAACAACAAAAATAACAAAAGTATACCACTCACCACCACCACCATGGCTCGGTGGTGGTGACTCGTGGCTGCCGAGACCCAACCAAACCAAACGAACCTCAAACAAAATCAAAACAACCAAAATAACCTTTCCACTCGCTACCAAACTCGACCCAACATCAAAATAACACCAAACCTCACCGAGTCACCGAGTTGACTCGGTGAGTTCACACGAGTCGCGACCTAGAACGAACCAAACAAGATTTCCACACGAGTTTTATTATTAAAACACTTTATTAAAACGTTTTTAATAAAAAGAAACAAAAACAAATCGGATTTAATAAAAACGAAAATTAGGGTTTTGTTTTAAGGATGTTTTTATTAAGAAAACGTGTGTAAATGAGGTGGGGAAAGACTCGGTACCAAGAACTCGTCGAAATAAGGTGGTGGTGACGGAAAATAGTGGCGGTCGAATCACAAAAACGGCCCTAGAGGGCGCGTTCGTGGGTTTTGAGTGAAATGGGTTGCGGGGATGAGTCGGGGATGTCCCGATCTACAAGTATGGATAGGTGGTGTAGTTGTGGGTGGTCGGAAAATTTTCC
>LBNU01026758.1:3191-25408 GCA_014162995.1 Artemisia annua | reverse complement strand
TTGCGCCATCGTTCACGAAATAGTTTTTCCAATAAAATCAAGCATAAACTTCAGAGTTTTTCTCAAACTCAAAATAAATCAAATAATTTGGCAAATGAAACAAATTCGAGTTTTTCTAGGTTGTGCTGAGTAAATCAAGGAATAAATCCTCGTTCCTAATATATCTCACGCTCCTCAATCCAATTTAACATGCTTTAAAGTTTTTAAAACGTTTCAGGCTCTAAAAATAGAAGTTTGGCTAGGATTAGGTTTTAGGAAAAATACCAGGTGTTACACTAAGAACATAGGCTAATGGCATAACAAACAGCAATAAGAGCAGATGCAAATGATTTCTTGCTGCATTGGTGTTTTTATCAGTAGTACTTTTTTTGTTTAATCAAAATGTAACTCACAACATCCACCAAAGGGTATGTCATATGTTCTGATGTAGTATGTTATAAGTAGTTTCATTAAGTTATTACAAAAAATGAGTCAAGAGACACCACATCCAAATATAAGTTGGTGTTACTTGTCCCCATTCAACTAGATGTTCTCAAATTGAAACTTGTGACATGAAACATAACAACATACAGTTAGAATAGTTTAGTTGTTTATGGTAACTAGAAAACAATATAAATATAATTTACCAATCCTTCTATTTAATTAAAAGCTATTTAGCCACTGAACAACATATGTGTCATTGCACACTATGTAAATATACCCCTGTTGACTGTGAAGTTCAACTAGGAAAGGCAAGCAGGGTAGTATATTGTGTAAGGGTAACTGATATTAGCTCTTTGCTGGTGACTTGTAAAATATTATTTAAAATAGAAATAAGGTTTCACATATCAATTACACATCTTTTAACTATAGGTTCTCATATATATATAAAGAAATCCATATCTTTACAGTAAGAGATACTCAATTTGAAAGTAACATGTTATAATGTACAAAGATAGGCAAATTTAGTCACAACTAGAAACAAAACTTTATCAAAATACGGAGTAAAAACAGTAAAGAACAAGAATTTATACCTAAAACCACGTAAATTAAGTGCAAAATAGTGCAGATTTTCTAACTATAACCAGAGTCCGTTAAATTCGGCGAGTGTGGCGGCAACATCGACGGTGGGTTCTTTCTTCTTGGTGTGTTGTCGACTTGAAAATACTGGATACCCCTAACAATAGATCAAAGAAACATAAAATCAAATTAAAACCCTGGAAATTAAAATAATTAAATGGTACATACACTAACCTTAATTGAATGTGAGCATTGATGGTGGCGGTGCTTTTGTGTTAGAAGAATGAGAAAAGAAAGCTGATATGTTTATGTTAGGGTTTTTGGGTAATTGAAAATTTTGAATACATAAGAGGGAAAGTGAAAGTTATTTCGCGCTCAAGAAACTCAAAACTTTTGAGTTATAGACCGGTGTTGAAATTACCAACCGGCCCAATTAAGTAGCTTTTAGACCTGTCAATATGATATGCACGGGTCTTTTTATAGTTTCATATTTAGACCGGGCTTTATTATTTGCACACATCTAATTGAGTTTGGGTGGGTGAAAAATCATTTAAAGACCTGTGTTTATCATAGAAGGTCTATATGTGGGGTTCTAAAAGACCTTATTTGTAGTAGTGATTGTACATTGTTTGGTAGTGATCATTGATTTTGGATGATGACATTATTATTGCCATCAGGCTATAATTATGAGTGTGATTACCATGTATCGTGTTAGTTTGTCTCTAATGATTAAATGAACTTTGTCTTTACAATTAGAGGTGACAAAGAAATAAGAAAACAAAAAAGTGACGGATACTATAAAACAATCTTAAAAAGGCATGTACAATTTCGTTTGTCGCTTAATGACTCTTTAAGTAATAATGGTTCGGCAAATGACTAGCGAAAAGAGTGGTTGGACGACTTGCCATATTCGTACGTTAGTTTCTTCCTTAAATCTCAAGTAGTGTATATGTATTTACCCTTCCACCAATTTTACAGATAAAAGGTATAAAATAAACATCCACATTTAAAGCTTAAATTTTCTTTTTTTCATTGGTTGATAAGGCCACGCAAAAGCCAAGGCGTCGTCTTAAGGCTTGGCATGAGATGAGGTGCAATAAGGTGTATTGGTATTTGAGACGTTTAGGGGATTTACTAGTAATTGGAATTTGGGCATCGTATTTGAGGTTTACTTGTATTTGGCGTTTTGGGGTTTACTAGTATTTGAACAAGATTACAAATGTAAATAGAGTTTCTTGACTTTAATGCTTATGTATAACACTTTTTGTAAACTCGATGTATATGAAATAAGATATACTAATGAAATATAATATAAATCTATAAATCTATAAATACTTTTTGCCGCCTTAATTCACGCTTTAAAAACGTCATGCCGTCACGCTAAGGCTTGAGGCTTGACCATGCCGCCACGTCACGCCTCACGCTATTTATAACCTTGAAGGTATATGATATGATCTTGGGGCGGGGCCACATCGTGTGTACTAGTGAACGAGTGATATGGTTTCCATTAGGGTGGGTGTAGTACTAACCGCGACTATTGTCGTCAACTCAGCGTTATATCAACTTTTCAACACAAACATAGTTTAATAAAACAACTAACATCATGGAACAAAACATTCCACACTTAATCACCAAGCGTGGAAAAGAGGTGGTTGTTTTAATGATGTGTGTGAGTGAGGGTGCCACTTTGGCTACGCATTTACCCAATGCTATTACATGCATCTTAATTAAGTACCCATTGTTAATATAGTAAAAATTAAATGGGATAAAGTTCTTATAAGACAAAAATACACTGTTGGTCCCTAAACTTTTCAGAAAACATTGCAGGGGCCCCAAAGTTGAGAAAATCATTGTATTGCGTCCAAAAGTCGGGTTTTTGAGACCGATTGCATCCCTTGACCAGTAATGTTCAAGTCAACGCACGTTTTGAGTTATATTTTGAGGGGTATAATAGTCTAACCACTTTTTAACTATAGTCTAACCCAAGCCAAACCCGACACTCAACTTGAGGGACCAACGGTGTACTCATATATTGTTAACTTGACCGTATCTTCTATGATACGCCCATTAATGTTTGCGCGGGAACCAATAAACCTACACCCAACCATTGACACTTGAGTAAAACCCAATCATTTCACTTGCACATTGTCACATAAACCTCTACCGACCATTGACACTGAACAAGCTACCCATATTTGTCCCAAAAAAATGTAACAATGGGAGAGAAGGACCTTAGTATGAAAGCAGTCACGGATGAGATGGTACAGTATGTGAAGGGAAAATATGGGGATTATTTGTTACAGAGAGATGAAATGTCTGATGAGATGTTTGAAGATTTATGCAGATTTGCGAAAGAAGCTGAAGTGATGAAATGTTAGTCCGTTTTCTGTATTTGTGTGATTGACATAGTAAGTGTAGCAGTCAATTGTGTCCCTAAATAACCCTATTGTATTTGCAAGAAATCCAAGCAATGTTAGATTCTGAAAAAAAAAATGGATCATAGCAAACTAAAAGCCTATGACGATATGATTGACTATGTCATGGCTACTTATGGGAGTAAGTGGGATATAGAAGATGAAATTGGCTAATGTGATACTTGAAGACTTATGGCAAAAATATGGGAATATGGAGGTTTCAAAAGGTTAGACTTAATGATTGAAAAGTAGGATAGTAGTAATGGATCAACTTTGATGTCTTTGTGTTTTTGCTATCGTTGCAGATACCAACTCTAAAGGAAAAGAGGTTGATGTTAGCACCCTTGCTCATAAAAATCAAAAAACAAGAAAAAAGGATACAAATGTTGTACTTGGTCTTGTAGCGGTTGTGGGAAGCTCCAACAAAAAGACGAAAGAGTGGTATGTGTCTCCTCCTAAGGAGCTCAAGTCTCCCACAATGCATATCAAGTCTTCCATCAAAAAGTTCACCTGTTATTTTTAGTTGTTTATGTAATGAAGATGTTATTTTTTTGGCTTATGATGGTTACTCAAAACGATGGTTCTTAAGATGTATATTTTGATGTATATGGTATAATTAGTTGGTGATGTTTGTATATTTTGATTTTGCTGTTTTCATTTTATCAGTTTGCATTTGCATATGTAGTTTAGGGGGTTGTTTGGAATAACCCATTTTTGACTTGTAAAGTCAACATATACCAAAATATTATTAACCAAAGTATATTGTTATAATCTTTTAAACATTCTTGGTTTGCATTTGTAGTTTTGATTTTGATGTTTACATTTTTCATTTTGCAATTGCATATGCAGTTTATTGGAGTATTTGGAATAACTCATTTCTGACTTATAAAGTCAACAAATACCAAAAAATTATTATCTAATTTGACTTATAAAGTCAACACATAAAAACCTAGGATACATCATAACAACCTGCTACATTGCAGCACCCACATAGACAATATTTGATACAACACTAGTGTTACTAATAATCCATTTGAAAACCTAAAGTTATTTAGATAGATTGCATCAAACTTACAAATCATTGTCTATGGACAAACCCATAAGGGTTATCCTACACAGATAGTTACAAAACATTGTATAAAACCCATATGGTTTATCCGAATCAAATACTACAAAAGTTGTTTTTAAAAGATCATTCATCCAAGTTACAAACATTTCAAACATTGTCTACGAACAACCATCAACACACATCAAAATATAAAACTCCTTGTGACCTGTTTGTTTCATCACTTAGAAAGAAGCGGACCATTGAACCTTGACCAAACCCTGCTTCCGCCCTCAACTCCCTGAAACTAGCTAATGAAACAATTGCCACTTTCCTCTTCACCTTCCCTTGACCAACTAGCATTGTTGTCTCACGTACTTCGAACTGTTTCTCTATCCTTTCATGCTTCACAACAGCCACAAAGAACCTATACAAGNTACATCATAACAACCTGCTACATTGCAGCACCCACATAGACAATATTTGATACAACACTAGTGTTACTAATAATCCATTTGAAAACCTAAAGTTATTTAGATAGATTGCATCAAACTTACAAATCATTGTCTATGGACAAACCCATAAGGGTTATCCTACACAGATAGTTACAAAACATTGTATAAAACCCATATGGTTTATCCGAATCAAATACTACAAAAGTTGTTTTTAAAAGATCATTCATCCAAGTTACAAACATTTCAAACATTGTCTACGAACAACCATCAACACACATCAAAATATAAAACTCCTTGTGACCTGTTTGTTTCATCACTTAGAAAGAAGCGGACCATTGAACCTTGACCAAACCCTGCTTCCGCCCTCAACTCCCTGAAACTAGCTAATGAAACAATTGCCACTTTCCTCTTCACCTTCCCTTGACCAACTAGCATTGTTGTCTCACGTACTTCGAACTGTTTCTCTATCCTTTCATGCTTCACAACAGCCACAAAGAACCTATACAAGTTGTACTTCTTCACAAGTTTCGACGGTATATACTGTTACAAAATGTACAAACTTAGCATTAGTGTGAAATACATAAGTTTTTCCCTCCAAAATATTTTGTCTCCAACTCTCAATAAACCAAACATCTACAATAACATAATCGTAACAATTTAACAAATTAGACATATTTTCAATACACTTACAAGTCACCCATCTCTCTAGAAGCATGCAGTCATCTTTCTGTAGAATGTCATTTCTTCTTTGTCATGGACAGTGTGAAACTTTCAATTACACATCCAGTTCATCCGACGGGGTTCATAATCTGAATTTAATAATACATAATTAGTTACATATAATCAAAAATGTTACACTGATATCATATACTTGATGTAGTTACACTTAATAAAGAAAAACATACCATAGTCATATGCTTGGTGACAGAGGGCATTCATGGCTACATTTGTGCAGTATGTCTCCACTGTTGTGATGGCCCATCCATCATGTTCAAACAACATGACATTATACTCCTCCCCTGGGACAACCTGAGTAAACACCATCTACTGACCAGCTACCATTTTCAAGGCTTGAACCAGTCTCAACCAATCATACCCAAACATGAAGGAGTGGACGTATTGATCATAGACATATTCACTTTCCACACTAACATTGTACTCAGTCGTGTTAGTGGTAACCACGCCCGAGTCAGTAGGGGTTGGACCATTCAGATATTTCAGAAAATCTTTCGGCAACAACTGCATAAGCAGAGATGTGTCTGTCACTGGCACTAAACATCTCCAAAACTAAGCACTTTCGGGTTCATAATTATGAAACTCCTCCCCATCCTCATTGTAGCAACTTACAGAAAACACATCCTCACCCTCTTCTACAAAATGTATGTAAGCAACATCAGAACAGGTGATGTTGTGCACCACAAAATCATTCCACCTTGCTCCCTACATAACACAAACTAATTCTGAGACTCTTCTTAAACTAACTCTCCATATAATCCCCGTATAGTTAACTAAGTAAATATAACGATTCCTTGATAGGAACCTCCTAACACGTACTAATTATGCAGTTCCTGTATATCAAGATGTGTAATTAAGCATAGTCAATTTCTTAAAACTAGTTTCTTAGAGGAATAATAGTTAATTCTTATATGGTGTTAACTTACAAACTCATCCAACACATCTTCAGGATTGTCCACAACGCAAAAAAATTGATTTCCTTACATATTTACTGCATTAACAATAAGATTATCACAAGTAACGTTTGAATGAAGTAAAAATCAGTAAATATTGTTACCTGGTATGTGTTTTGTTTGATTTTGCATGCCTTGCAAGTTCCAATGGTATGTGTATGTGGGTGTGTGATTTGATCGGATTTTATTCAAGTGTCAATGGTCGGTAGAGGTTTATGTGACAAAAATGACCGGGTTTTACTCAAGTGTCAATGGTTGGGTGTAGGTTTATTGGTTCCCGCACAAACATTAATGGGCGTATGATAGAAGATATGGTCAAGTTAACAATATATGAGTACACCGTCGGTCCTTCAAGTTGAGTGTCGGGTTTGGCTTCGGTTAGACTATAGTTAAAAAGTGGTTGGACTATTATGCCCCTCAAAATATAACTCAAAACGTGCGTTGGCCTGAGCATTACTGGTCAAGGGACGAAATCGGCCTCAAAACCCCGACTTTTTGACGCAATGCGATGATTTTCTCAACTTTGAGGCCTCTGCGATGTTTTCTGAAAAGTTTAGGGACCAACAGTGTATTTTTGTCTTCTTATAATAGGATAAAATTATGGGAACTTAAAATGTTTTATGCTGTTAACAGCATACATGTAGTTAAATGTTACTGCCCCTGTTTTTATTATTTAATTTCATTAAATCACCTATCCTAATATTTCCATAGCAATAGTTTTGTACAAAGTACAAACTCTTGACACTTCTTATTTATTTATTGAGAAATGATACATGGACCTAAAAATAGACCTAATTGTAGACCTAAAAACATGTGGCATCATCCTGATGGCTGCAGACAGGGACCCACTTATTTTACAACCCATCAGGATCATGCCACATGTGTTTAGGTCTATTTTTAGGTCTATTTTTAGGTCTATGTATCATTTCTCTTATTTATTTATTTATTTTGAAAGGCTATTTGCACTTCTTTTCAATGGATATAAAGTTATAAACAATTGTAGTTTTAAACTTTTTACAGATAATCAATCATTTAAATACCATTTTAAACTAAAAAAAGTGTGAGACAACATTTTAACCATTGGAAGTATTGACTTGATTTAATCAAAAGGCCTAAATTAACATAATGTTTTAAATGCTCTTGAAGTATTGACTTGATTTAATCAAAAGGGCCTAAATTAACATAATGTTTTAAATGCTCTTAATTCATGTTATCATCTTGCGATTGATGTTGCTAACGTGGTAATCCTATGCACGACGCATCCAAAAGCTTTCACTACAAAGATTTTTAAATTCTCACATGTGATTAGAAGTGTTGATTTTATACGCTGTCTATAATTTGTGGTATAGCTCATGATTTCATATGAATTGCGTAAACTGATATTTCGCTTCACAATCTGGCATGTTTCCAATAGTTTATTTTATTTTATTTTAATACATGGACAATATGTTTTTGTATAAATTGGGTGTGAATAGTTAGATACACAAATTTTAGTATTTTTTCCGCTTGATGTCTTTCAACGTAGCTTTTCAATTATCTTTAGATTTCAATGCTCATTAATCATTTGTTCTTATATCTGAACTCATTTTTGTACATGTTAGATCATAGACTTTTTTATTCCAGACACATTGGCTGTGACACGGGCATAAATTTTAGTTGTAACACAGAAACTTTAGGTTATTAGACATTAGTCTAAGATTGTACCGTTTTCTGCAAATTTCATATATTGTTTTTGTAATTCTAAATTATGGGGCACTTGCTTAGCTATATTGATTTGGTTCCCCATTTACTATTAATTTAGGCATGTCAAAAACTGGAGGCCATAAACTGCAAACGTGTTTTGGTGATTCTTTTTTGTGTGCGTGCAAAATAACTGATTCCTGATATCATTCTAAATCTGAAACGTGTAAGTGGTACCTATTTTCGGTTTTAGTCTGTTCTTGGTTCGTTCGATGTAGTTTTATTTATATGATACGTAAGTTATGGCGATGATTGGTGATCTTATATGCTCTTTTGATTAAAAAATGCAACTGAATTTTAATTTTAGGATCATGTTTGTCGTTGTATAAAATAGGTTGGAAAAAACGAAAAACATACGCGTTCATTTTTCGGTCCGTGTCTTTTAATGTGGGTTTTTAATTATTTTTAAGGTTTCAGAGCTGATTAAGTTTTTGTTCTTATATCTTAATTCAGGTTTTTAGCTTTCCATTCATGTTGTTAACGTGCGAATCCTATGCACATCGCTAGGGCCGTCCCATGAATTTATGAAATTTTTGAGGGCCCTGTACGAAATTAAATAATGAGGCCTTTCGATAAGGAATGCTATATATAAAGTGTCACCATTTATATATAATTCAATTAATTAGCTAAACATGCTAAAATATTACTCATTTAAGATACTTTCTCATATAAATATTTTTTTTCTTTGTGAAAAATATGTGTACACATACATATAATTATTAACGGGACAAATTTTGAGGCCCTTAAAAATTTTGGGGTCGTGTGCGGTCGCTCACCTTGCACACCCTCAAAGCCGGCCCTGCACATCGCAAGCAAGAGTTTTCAACACACAACTTTGGTACACCACATGTACGGATTTTGTTTTTATTGTTGATAGTTTGCATTAGCCAAGGTTTGTAATAATTTTGCTGTGTGATTATGTGTGATCAACATCAACAGCTTTTTCTCTCTTAGACCAAATACATACCAAACACATGTAATAAAAAGACCGCACTCATAAATAAATTAAAAAAAAATCATAAAACTAAATAATAAAACAAAAAACACACACACAAACTAAACGATTCTCTTCAATTCATTCGGTCTACTTTCGAACCAAAAGATCGCAATTCAAGAGTAGGGGATGCACGCCTTTTGGTTTTAGTAGCAAGCGACCGAACCATTTGGGTAAACCGACCGAATGGTTCGGTCATATTATGTTTAGCCTTATCACTTCCATTATTCCAAAATTATACCGAATGATTTAAAAGCATTTCATGCATTAACTACGAATATCTTTTTCAACTTTGTTAGGCACATAACACAAAGCGCGTGAGATCAAACAACCCTCCATGCGAGTCTGCGCATACATTCAAGCCGCTTTCGGATAACAAATCGTATATAATCCTCGTATATACACTATTACACTCATAAGATAATATAAATTAAATAAAATAAAACCGCCGTATTTATTTCTTTATATAAAATACTCTCACATCCTCATCTACGCCACGTAGCCCCCACACGCCTGCCGCCTACCTTTTCGTCAAACCCTACGTTGACCAATTCCCCTATTTATTACACACTTCATGCTTCATAATTCTCCCCCAATCCTCTCATAACAAATCCCAAAATAACATTTTTAACTTTTTATTCAATGGCTCCTAAACAAGAAAAAACCACCGAAAACACAAACACCCTCAACGGTGTAACCAAAGAGCCACATTTTCGCGGAGTTCGGAAGCGTCCATGGGGACGTTACGCAGCCGAAATCCGTGACCCGGGTAAAAAATCCCGGGTCTGGCTAGGTACTTTTGACACCGCGGAAGAAGCTGCTAGAGCTTACGATTCCGCGGCGCGTGAGTTTCGTGGCGCTAAAGCCAAAACAAATTTCCCAATTTTCGAAGATGATGTTTTGAAACAACAGCGCAGTCCGAGTCAAACTAGTACGGTTGACTCGGACTCGCATGCTGTTCCTCTTTTGGATCTTAACCTATCTTGCGCCAACCCCGCGCCGCCCCCGCCGCCTTTTGTTGTTCAGTTCCCTTACCACCGCCGTTACCCCGCCGTAACCGTCGCCGGAGCTGGGTTCTATGCCCCGCCGGCCAACCACCAAGTGTTTTATTTTGATGGGGTCCCTAGATCAAACTTTGTGTACAAACAAAGTGTCACAAAAAGTGATGATTCTAATGGTTCATCAGTGGTTGATGTGAAACCGGCGCCGCCGCCAAGACGTGTTGAAATAGATCTCAACTTTCCGCCGGCGCCGGAATTGTTTTGATAGTTGGAGGATGAAAAGAAATACAGTAGTAAATTTTAAATGGTAATTAGTTATGTTACTTTTTTAACTACTATATCAAGTGGTTTACCGCGGATGAATTAATGTTTTACCGTTGTTGGTAAATAAAAGAATCCGATCACACCCTTTTTTTGCAACATCTTGAGTGTAACTTATTCTCGAATTGTTGTTTTTGGGTAAACGCTTGTATAATGTAATTTTTTGTTTATTGGAATTTTTGCTAACTATTTATGATATTATCGAACAAATTAATGTCGTGTTTAGGATTGGTTACCTTTTTTTTTTGGCTTATATTGTTTGCACAAATGTTTTTACTTTTGAGACTACTCGGTATTGACGAGTTCTTTGAGTCGAATCCGACATGTTTGTTTATGTAGATTTGAACCTAATCTTTGTAAGAATATCTTGAACGCTAAGGTGCTTATTAGTTTCGATTAAATCAAAAAAATTGTCACAAACTTAATTTGGATACAGTTTAACATGAAAAGTCAAGAAAGCGTAACTTTTTTTGAGCAAAAAGAAAGTGCAACTTCTTTGATCGAAGTTATCATTTATTACTCCCTCCGTCTCAAATAAATTGTCCATATATTCCTTTTTAGGATGTCTAAAAACTGGAGAATTTGGAGATGGAATATGCCATTTAAGTGGTTGAAAATAAAGTAACCCTATTTTTATTAAACTTTGTGATTTTTGTCCCGTGACAATTATTTTGAGACGGAGGGAGTACTAATATGTCAATAAATATTCCGACACTTATGTAATACTTCCTCCGTCTCAAAATAATTGTCTAAGAGACAAGAATCACTTAGTTTAATAAAAGTGGGGCCAATTTAATTTTTAACCACTCAAAGAGAATATTGCTTTAATTTATTCTTTAGTTTTTACTTAAAATAGAAAGTGAATAATTATGGACAATTATTTTGAGACGGAGGGAGAAAAAAAAAAAAAAAAAAAAAAAAAAAAAAAACTGTCAATCTACAAACAAATATCCATATCATAAGTATGGAAATGAAAATACCATAATTAACGACCGAAGCTAGCTACTACCGCGATAATTTGAGTTATGGTATAACACGTTATTAAAAATACGATGATTAAATTGTTTATAGAGTTCGTGTTTACAAGAACAAAAACTAGCATGTCCAAACACTTGTTTATTTTTATGAATGCATGTACGCGTGTTATTATTGATGATTTAGTTTTCCGGCGTCAACGTCGACGTAAACGTAAGGGCCCATATAACGTACGGACGGCACACGAGACATGGGTTGTTTGGTGTCGACATGATTGACACGTATATTATTGTCGCCCACTTACGGCTGCGTTTTTGTTTCATCTATTCTAGGGTATGGCTAAAAGACTCAAACACCCTTTGTTTGGTTCACTTTTGTGCCTCAATTTTGACTCCTTTTTACATATTGACTAGAGTTAATGTACGTATTGATTACTGTATTTTATATTTGGTAAAGGATTTAATTATTCCTACATAGAAACAGAATTTTGTAAAACTGGTTTATCAAGCACAACAAATTATGAGGCACATTTTTTTTTTCTTTTTTTTTTAAGTGGCGATTTCTGATAATCTATAAAATTCTTTGCACTTTCTATTATGAAAAAGAATACGTTATCGTAACTAAATGTAAGAGACGTAACGTTAACCTTTTAACAAAAGTGTATCAATCACATTCAATATTTTATGGAATTATTGTCCTGCCGCCACTCTCACCCAAAACAATAAAATAAAAAATAAAATATTTCGTTACAATTTAGTACTCTTTAGTTATAAGAGCATGAGGTACTGTCGTGCCATGGACGTGGTGCCGTGGGCAAATAGTGATGTCACGTCAGCAAAAATCTCCACGGCACCAGAAATCCCACGGCACCACATTCTGGCCGTATCTGTTGGCACCAGAAATTCTGGTGCCGTCGGCTATTTTTTTTTTCTTTTATATAAAATAAAATATACACAATATAAACTAAAATAAATTTCATTAACTAGAAAAACACACATTACATTAAAAAATGCATAAAATTAAAATCCTAATACATAAAAGTTAGAAATATGAGCCTAATCCTCGTCGGTAGGATACCTTGCCCGAATTCGAGCTTGTTGTGCTTTCACGACCCTTGCGTTGATCGGATCCATCTTGCTTATATCCATTTTTAGCACCCGCATCTCCTCGGCAACCTTTTGTGATTCATATAAAGTAACTCTCACGAGTGACTCTCGCTCGAGAACATCCATCTTTGCCTTGCGTTCTAACTCTAATTGTTGTTGCAATTGAAACAATGCCGGGTTTGGACCGGAACTAGCGGTCGAGTTTGACGAACGTCGACTCTTAGAAACCCGGTACATGCCGTCGGGCCGTGGCAACTCGTCAGGTCCAAAATGCTCGGGCTCTTCTTGCGTAGTCCGAAGACGATTACGTCTTGCCAAAGTCGAGTCGGGATTTTTCCACTTGTGCTTGTCTTTCAAAAAGCCCCAAGCGGTCAAGTGTTTAAATTCATATCCCGTTATGTTTCGAAACAAAACGTGACAACGATTCATAAAACCTTTATCACCTTCCCCACTCATAACCGCCGTTTCATCAACAACCGTATTAAACATCTTGATATCTTTATTCATTGGAGTCCACTGNCGGGCTCTTCTTGCGTAGTCCGAAGACGATTACGTCTTGCCAAAGTCGAGTCGGGATTTTTCCACTTGTGCTTGTCTTTCAAAAAGCCCCAAGCGGTCAAGTGTTTAAATTCATATCCCGTTATGTTTCGAAACAAAACGTGACAACGATTCATAAAACCTTTATCACCTTCCCCACTCATAACCGCCGTTTCATCAACAACCGTATTAAACATCTTGATATCTTTATTCATTGGAGTCCACTGTCCCGTCAACATGTTTTTGGTACGAGTAGTATACTTAAGCCTCTTTGCTTCCTTGTTGTATACTTCGAGCACTTTGTACCAAAACGTATCCCTTTGTTGATCCGCACCCACTTTTGGATCCTCGGATACTTGAGAAAAATAACATGGGATAAACTGTTTCGAAGCTGAGTGTACTGAGCTTCTTCAATTCCACCTCTAGGCACTCTTCTAAAGGAAGATATTAGGGACGTATCCCTCATCTTTGCATCAATAGATATATTCCTGTCCAACTCTAACATAAAAAGTTTTGGGTAAATGAGATTTAAAGGACAATCCAAAAACCAACAATCTTCCCAAAACGAAGAAGTTTCACCATTACCAACTTTTTTTTCCACAAAAGAAAGAAGATCAACACCTTTAAGAGACAGACGTCTAACTTCGCGCATAATGTTAAGCCAAGGAGAGCTGCGCATAGGTAAAGAGTGTGAGTTTTCCAGCACGCCTTTCCTGCCTTAAATGGACTAAATGACACGAACCCATAAGGAGGAATCTTGTTAGATGAAACAGCATATCCACTTGAAGAGAAGCGTTCGGTTAATGGAAAAAAAACTTGACACACCAAGCCGTCCATTTTTCTTGGAAGCCAAAATCTTGTTCCAGCCAATCAACCCGAGCTTTCTATCCGTATTAGCCACACCATTAAAAAAATTTCGGCGAATTGATTCCAGAATATTAAGAACACCCATAGGACATTTGAAGATGGACATATGATACAATGGTAAGGAACTTAAGACTGATTTAATTAAGGTGAGCCGGCCACAAGTGGAGAGAGCTTTAAACTTCCTGACTTTAATTTCACTTGGCAGTGGCATACCAGCAAAAACAGTGATAACATGTCATCAAGGCAAATAATGTTTCAATTTGAAAATATTATTATCAAAAAAAGATTTATAATGTTTACAAATTAATTTCGATTGATGATTCGATTTTTAAGGAACTATACAAAGATGTAACATTTTAAATTTGTATGATTCAGCCCCTCAATAAAAACTGAAGAGTAAATACACCAAGACTGAAAAGGCCCGCCAATATAAGAGAGAAAGAGGTTGGATATATGTTTTATACAAAGTGGGGAAAGCCTATGCTTAATTATCTTAGTTTAGATGAAAGATTTGACTCCAACGTTAGACTGAAAGTGAATGACATTTCCCTTGATGCAGTACGTTGATGAATATCAATCTCTTTATGTTTCGCATGTTGATGTAGTACAAGAGTTGATGGAAAATAATGTGTAACTAGCTATTTTAATTTTTTGTATTTACCATTAAACTATTTATTAATCAAATTAATTAGAGAAAATGGAATACTTATTTACAATCACAATTTACACGAAAAGATTTTCGCCCATGAACCCTTATATACCAACCATTTAATTAATCATGTAGCAATTACCTTTTAGCTAACCAGCCAAACACGAACTTGTAGATCTTCGAGCAGCACAACAAACTCCAGACCAATAGTTTGATATGACTGATAGATAGCCCACACTAACACTATACCAACTTTATCAGCTGCTAGACTTAGATCGCTTTCAAGTCAGGAATAAATCTGCAATATCAAATCAAGAAAACCAATACCCTAAAGGTTTGTTGGTTCGGCCGACGTGAGCAAGAGAGGATGAGAGAGAGGTTTTTAGTGTTTGTTTCAACTAAATATAATTCACAATTATATTTTTATTTATAGTTAAACCAATCCTTATCTAATAAGGAATTTTTATCATATAAAAAACATAATGATTTATTATTTAAAAGTATATTTATCTTAACCAATAAAATAATACTTCATCCTTCTCATAATTATTGTCCACTGTTGACTTTTGAAGTCTTTATCCTTTAAATTTGACCTTAAATACTTTTATTTGTGTTATATAATAATTGATGCAAAATAGTGAATGTATTTGATACTAAATATATTTTCATTGAAATAATTTTCATCAATTATTATATAACACAAATAAAAATGTTTAAAGTCAAAGTTAAAAAATGAAGACTTCAAAAGTCAACAGTAGATAATCATAATGGGAGGGAGTATAATTTTTTCACCAAACACCATAGGTTTTTCGAGCTTTTATCAAATCCAGATTAATTAAATGGATCTCATTTCATTTATATGCATCTCATTTCATTTAAATGGATTGCCTATGATTTCAAAAATGATTTTGAATTAGAAAAATAGGCAAAGTAGCACTAGAACCACATTTGACATGTAGAGGATGAAAAAAGCACATTATTCATATATTTCTTGAAATGCATCTAATATATGTAAATATATTTAACTTTGAGCTAGAAAATACATTAAAATGCATTTAAATGATTAAAGATGTAAATGAATAAAGATGCATCTATTTTAAATCGACGCTTTTTGAATATGTGTTTATAATTACTTTTTACTCTTTTAATTTTAAATTAACGAGACAGCATAGCCCGTGCGATGCACGGGCTTTGTTCACCGTAAAGAATCATCGGTTTTGCAAGAGTTAGGCGTATTTAGTTATTATGGTTAGTTTCGATCGGGGAACTCGACTGAATAAACGAATTTTGTTTAAGTAAGTTTTTGTAAATGGAATCGTCTCAAAGAAAAGGTATCAAATACATGAGTGACTTTCATCATCGTAACCCAAACATGTTCTTTCAAACACATAGTTTATACTACACACAACTTAGGCTTTTTTATTTTGTCTCTTACACCAAAACTGACGTACCAGATTCGAGTCTTGTCTTCCATCTGTCATGCTTGCGTCATTATATCTCCAAGTGGCATCGGTTAATATAAACATCTTGTAAATAAAATTTGTAACCAAATATTAAAAAGCTTATATATTTTAGAAGATTGTCTCACTAATAATTCTATTTATATAAGCTGTGAATTCTTATTGGGGGTAAAATAGTCTATTATATCAACTCAGTTAAGTAATGGATATATAAATAAGTAATTTTCTAAAACAAACACCCGTTTGTATTTTTTTCTTTTTCCCTCTCCACCTCAAATCAACCGCTAACCCATTCGCAAAAGTTTCACAAAATTAATCAAACGCATTAGATCTAGAAAGTATATATAATTGAAAAAACTGATGTATAATCTTTTTCCCCAAAATATGTTTGGCAAGTTGGATCCTTTTATGATGGGAGCATAATTGGTTGATTTCATACAACAATCGAAGATGTCTTTCACAGGTTTGTACTTGATTCAAATAACTTATTATTGTTTTTGATTGCTTTGAAAAGTGGGGCGATTGGGTTATTTGCAGGGTCAAACTGAGTAATGGCCTATGGGTCATGGTGTTGTCCTTATTATTCTTCTTATATTCAAGGTCAGATGGGGCGATTGGGTTACTTGTGGGTCAGATTGAGTTATGGCTTGCGGGCATCTTTTTGATTAGTTGATATATGGGCATCTGAGAATGGTCTTTTAAAGTTTGTCATTGCTATTTTCAAATATGTAGATTCTTTCTTGGATTCAAATGAGCTAAAGTGACATCCCTTTGTTAGCCATAACATGGACATGTACTTAAAGAAGATTTCCATTTTTAATTTGCATACGAATCTATAGCACGCGTATAATACCTTTTTTATATGTTACAAAGACCTTGATTACTGTCCTAAATGAAATATATGTTTGGTAAAGGAAAAGGTTAATGATTTATGGGATTTAGGGAGCTTTGCATGTTTTGTTTTAATTGAAATGTTATGTTTGTGGTTAACAATGAATAATTGAACCGAATTAATCTGTATCGTCAAAGAGTTTGGATGTGCAAGAGTATTGGGAAAAGCAATCCGACTTATGAAGAGGCACTGGTCTCAGGAAAAAAGGCCAATGAGAAAGTTCACTAGTTCCCTAAAGAGCTCATGGAGCCTGTGTTGCGTGATGTTCAATTCAGTAATGACTCTTTCTATGCTCTTTTTATACTGTTGTGTCTGTTCACATATTTAAAAAGCTATTCATATCATATAGTTTCATACATGGCTGGTATTTTAATCTTATGGAAGTGGTCAATATGATGTCCGAGATTTCTTTATATGCAACTCATGTTTCCATCATTAGTTATTTGCATACAAATTTGTGGCATGGTTATTGTTTCTGTGGCAGAACTACCTAAAATCAGCATACACTTTTTTTTGCATGCTTTCTCTGAACCATTCATTCATATCAAGTCCATGATGGTTTTACATATTATTTTAATTTCTAAATTTAGGGTAGATACTTTTCGTTGGTAAAGAGTTAGCAGGCTTCTGGTTTTCAGATTGAGCATTCACCACATGTAGATACTTAAACGGTTGCACGAAAAGTAAGGCAAGTGTGAAGGGATCCATAACTAACTGAGTATGCCGAAACTAAGCTGCTATGGAAAGATAATATTCATGGAAATTTCATGACATATAGCTTAATTAGATGTGATCCAAACGCGAGGGCTATAGAAAAGTAGTAGGTAGATTTATTGAAATAAGAAGCTGAGCACAAAACATTAGCCAGACCATGATGCTCATATTTAAGTTCATATAATTCCAACACAAAACATTGGCTAGAACATGACACTCATACCAAAGTTCACAAAATTATAACCAACATCGTCGATGTAACCCTTTATTTCCTCTTCAGTACTTATTTTGAGTGGAGTTCCTTATTCTTCATCTTCTTTAGGATGTTTATCCACAGGGACTTTTCGACATGATCGCCCTCTGGTTCTGAATCTTGTTCAATGTACCTTGAATTATGTGTTAAGAAAAAAAAACAAATGTTATTGTGTGCAAAAGTTATTATTCAGTATGTATTGCTGGCCTTATTTTTTTGAATTGCTGGCCTTATTTTTTTCATACGTTTTCTCATGTATAATTAGTTTGGTCCCAAAAAATAATAGTTGATAATCTTTATTGCTCAAACATGTGCATATCTTTGCTTTGAAGGGGTAAAACCCATTATAGACGATTTGTATAAATAAGTTTTGCTGTCATTATAAGCTATTTATTAAACTGTTATGTGGTTATTCAAGCTGTTTTGCTACATGAATGGGGCTGTTTTGCTGTCTATTTCAAGCTATTTTGCTGCATAAAGGAGGCTGTTTTTATAAGCTGTTATATGTGCTTATTTCAAGCTGTTTTGTTACATAAAGGGGGCTGTTTTGCTGTCTATTTCAAGCTATTTTGCTGCATAAAAGGGGTTGTTTTTAATGTAGTTATATGTGCTTACTTCAAGCTGTTTTGCTACATTAAAGGGGCTGTTTTGTTGTCTATTTCAAGTTGTTTTGCTACAATGTTCTATTGTGTTGCAATTATAAGTTGCTATATCATGTCATGATATATGTACCTTTTTTTAGACTATTTGAACTTTGTTGCATCTAATTTAAATCATATGCGTGACGCATCTTTATAAGTATTTAAATTATAAATTATAGTTTTTAATTTCATATGTGTATTTCCGTAAAGAAAAAAACCTTTTGGGAAAAAAATTAATAAGCTAATCCAAACACTTGAGCTTGTAAGCTTATGAAGTAATGAAACCATGTCATTTTTGGTCATTTACCAACACTTGAGCTTATAAGCTTATGAAACCATGTCTATTTTGGTCATTTACCAACACTTGAGCTTATAAGCCAAACCAAACACTTGAGCTTATAAGCTTAATAAGTTATTAAACATGAGCTAATTCAAACACTAAGCATGGGCTTATAAGCTTATGTTATATAAGCAATAAGCCGCTTATATAACATAAGCATAAGCCCAACTCATAAGCTTAGCCAAACACCCCCTTAACATAGTTTCTGGTGACAAATAATACTCAGTGGAATTTCATAACATAAATCCTAATTAGATGTGATCCAAGTGCTAGAGCTATAAGGAAAGAGATTGAGCACAAAACATTGGATAGAGCATGATACTCATATCAAAGTTAACAAAATTCTAACACAAAGCATTCGCTAATGGCTAGACCATGACCCTCATATCTAAGTTCCAAAAATTCTGTCCAACACCATTTGCGTAATTCTTTATTTCCTTATTAGTACTTATTCTGAGTGAAGTTCCTTGTTCAGCGTGCTCTTTACGATCTTTATCAACTGAGACTTTTTTAACAGTAACTTGCTGTCGAGGAAGAAAACAAAGAATGAAACAAAACTCATGATGTTTTGCTTCAATAATACAAAGTAAATTTAAAAGGTTAAAAGTCTAGGGTATTACTTAGATCGGTTGATGATGCAATCCAAGTGGTTTTTTATACGAATACAATGTATTTAGATGTAATCTTTAGATGATTTTTAAGTTTCCATGATAGCTTCTCTTACTCGCATGTTTTTCTAATAAATCTTTCCGCTTCAAAAATGATGTATAGACTATAGTCACATTACTGATGATAAAAAAAATCAATATCATTTTTTTAAACTTATAAATATGATTAACTATCGTTATGTAAAGAGCAAAGATCCTCATGACCAAATGGCTCCATAATAAACAATTATCAATATCTTTTCCGTAAGCAAGGACTAAAAGATTCTAAACTGGTTTCCCAAACAAATTTGCAAAACAAACATGCAAAATCTTACCTTAAGAGAAGCTATTTATCTTTATCACTATTGGACCAAATCTCACAAAGTTCCATGAGTGTATAAACTATGAATGAATATAGGATTTTAAGACTTGCCATTCAGTGTGAAATCTTATTTTGTGTTTGAAGTTTTAACCTTTTCCTTTTTTTTTGGCTCAGATGTCTTTGATGAGGTACACATGTTTGGGCCCCTCGCCAGCCTTTTCATTGGGGACGTTTGAATCTAGTCATTGTGGCACACACATTAGAAGCTTCGCCAATCTCATGAAGCTCTAAAATTGCAGAAGCAGGGATTGGGAAAATGTTACTGCATGTGACGCTTTCAAATTCTCCGTAATTATAGTACGTCTAAAACTTTATTTGAAACACCTGTTTATTATTAAACATGTTTGTCAGAGCATGAGACAACACTGGTACGTCATCTGCGGCCTACATGGAGACATGTCAAAATATGGAATGAATGACCAAACTGAATTATTACATGTACCTCATCGAGCCCATCTAAAAGTGCTTTGGTGCTTGACTTTTTTTTAACTCGTAACCGTCTCATCCCACATCACAATAGTATGGGCAGAGTCATCTTTCACATCAATCTCAAGCCTAAACCTGACGATGGTTTTGGGTAGTTCACATGTTCACTTCCTGTAAATCATTACCACAATGGGACCCTCATCTCAAGGTGTGACTGGCTAATACGGAGTATCATCCATATGCCTTATTTATAGAATCCCAATAACCTGGAAGATATGTTTGGACATTTAATGGTGAGAAGATGAAAGGAATGTGGGATGGAAAGCTGAAAAGCTCTTGTTGCAGGGTGGGTTTTTGATTTCTAATACATGTAAACCTAATTTATTAGGGCAGTTTTTTTTTGATGGATTTGCAAAACCTATGAAAGGCCTATGTGGGCGTACAGAAAGGTGAGAAGGGAGTTAATACGACAGTTTTTTTTGGGTTTGTTAAAGTTATTGGCTCAACAATGAGACTCTATACATTCCAGATACATTAGATTAAACCACTTATTTGAGTTTCTTGGCTTGTGTGCTAACATTCAATATGGGAATTCATTAGCTTATAACATTAATGCTAGCATTCAATATAGGGTACAATAGCCATTAGCTTAAACCACTTATTTACATTAGCTTAAACCACTTATTTACGTTTCTTGGCTTGTGGCATTAATGCTAACATTCAATATAGGAACTCATTCTTTATAGATACGAGACATGCAGAACCCGTGCTACGCACGGGCTAAAAGGAAAAAATTTTTTTTTCTTTAAAATTTTGTTAATCGTGTATTCTTTCGATAATATTGGGGAGTGTTACTTAATTATGTTAATATGTTGTATAAATTTTAACTTCTGTATAGAAAATAAAAGATGTTTGATTTGTTTTGTTTTGTGATGTATTTAATATTGGGTTTTGGTGTATTAAGTTGTGAATGATTCGATTTCTTTTGCCTATTACTTATTTGCATGATAAAAAAATGGCTTTGTTCTTATTGGTCTATTTACTTTCGCCTACAATACTTGTCCATTAGTATGGTTTTTGACATGGCAATTATCAGCACACCGGTCATCCAATTGGTCATAGTTAATTGTATAATAGTATTTCTTTATTAAGTTTGTAACTTAAAGATTGTGTAAAATGTTATTATAATTCGTAATGGTCACATAAACTGATATAAAAATCGTTACAAACCTTTTTAGCTTCATCTCATTTTATTGTACAAACTAATTTCATTGAAAATTAACATGAAGTCACTAATGTTAATAAATTTTATCAATTAACTCAATTCGAAATAACTACCTAAATGGAATATTAATTAATACAATATTAATAATTCCTAAAACTTTAACTCCACTATTATGTCTTAAACTTTAATTTTTTATTTACAATGGGTTTGGACAAAAATAGTATGTAATTTTCTTTATATTCATTATTCAAGTTTACATGCTTACATAAACTAATCATGCTAAAAAGTATCATTTAACCATGGTTAAATGTTGTTTGTACATACAATGCTCGTGCACATTTTCTTTAATCAATTAGCACATGTTGAGCTACATCAATAGAAAACACACATAAAGTTACTTGAATATGAAAATCATTAACATAATACATAGGGACTTTTCGGAACTC
>LBNU01026755.1:10697-59431 GCA_014162995.1 Artemisia annua | reverse complement strand
CTTACTCAAGATTTTATCATGTTACTCTCTTGACGGTTAAGGAACCGAATCCACCTTATATCTCCTACTAGTATTAAAGATGTAATTCCTCTACGTAGAGAAACTAATCTTAGTAAATCCTAATAGCACATAAAAACATAGGAATACACACTACAAAATAACACATACTATAACACTTAATGCACGAAGCAAGAAACAATCAAAAGGCAAGTTGAAGCAATGTGTACCTTTTAATTTGCGTAGAGATGCTATCAAGATGATAGGCTCAAGGCGTAAGATCTTGATTTGACGATACACTTTGAAGCTCAATTACTCATGTGTCCAAGAGGGTTAGATAATCATATAAAATCATAGAATATGATATTTTTAATCCTTTTGTCATGAGTTTCTCTTAGAGGTTACCTTAACTCTAAATCTCTTTTCTAGGTTTAACAAAGTTTACTTTCTTTGTTTTACTTGTCGATGGTGATTTTGAGTTAAATCCTAATCCGGTTTTATCTCTAAACAACTTTTGACTTCTTAACAATCTTTCAAGAGATTTTGAGCTTTCATCAAATTTAGCTAACATTTTCCCTTTCTCATTTTGCTTTTTAATCTCATGTTTGTAACCTAGACATAGTTTACATTCTAGATCAATTTCAACATTACTCTCAAGTCTAGACATTTTATCTTCTAACAAGATTTCCTTTTCAAAATTGTTCCCAAGGAATTTTGAAGACTAATTGTTAAAGATAGTTTTTAGGTTCATGTTACCTAAGAGTTTAGACTCATTTTCTAATTTATAAAATTCTAAGAGAAAAGTGTCGAAGCAAAAATGTTTGGTTTCAACATGTACCTTGCTTGTTGTTTCAACGAATTGAGAATCATTAGTCGCATGATCATCATCGTCTACATCCGTGTCGTTCCATGATTCACAAACAAGTTCTCTTTGACACACGTACTCATCTTCACTTGTACCTTCATTGAAAACATTTAAACTAGTAGTACATGTATTCACTTCTAGTAAATGCCTATCTATTAGTTTCTCTAGAACTTCTAATTCATATGCAAGGTCAAATTGATCATCTTTGACTTGACATATTTCTTGATGATCGTTTAACAAATTTTTCCAAATATCATTTGCCGTTTGACAACTTAGCACTTTTTCATATTCGACTCTTGTTAAAGCTTTATAAATCATTATCTTAGCTTTAGTATTTTTATCAAGTTTGGAAAAATCATTTTGATTTTGAAAACTCGTGTTCGTTGGTTTGAAATTTACTTTTCCATTCAAGAAAGTTTTCTTTTTCAAATAGCGGTGGTTTTTGCCCTTCTTTGAGATTTTCAAAATCCATGGATCGATCCAAGTTTTAAAATACAATATATTTTAAAGAACTTGAGTAACGTAGCTCCTGATGCCAATTGTGGAAAACTAGAAGGGGGGTTGAATAGTTTACCGCTTTTTAAGTTAATTATCCTTTTAAAAACTTTCGTATAATCAAAGATTGAATCTAAGATATACTTATCAAACATCCAAAGATATATGCAAAGATGTTATCAACGATATGATAAGTAGCAAGTAAGAATAAGTAAAGAAACGATCAAACCATGACACGAGTATTTATCGTGGTTCGGCTACAAGGAACTCTATTTTCCTTGCCCTACGTCCACGCCCCGAGTATCCAACTCGAGAGTTTCTTTCACTAGTCAACAAACTCCTTTCCCGGTGGAGAAACCTTTACAACGTCGCTTACACTTTTACCGACACTAAGCTAGATGTCGAGTTCTTTTACAAGGGTACAACCACTCCCATCGTCGCTTATACTTTTACCGACACTAAGCTAGATGTCGAGTTCTTTACCAAGGGTACAACCACTCCCATCGTCGCTTATACTTTTACCGACACTAAGCTAGATGTCGAGTTCTTTACCAAGGGTACAACCACTCCCATCGTCGCTTATACTTTTACCGACACTAAGCTAGATGTCGAGTTCTTTACCAAGGGTACAACCACTCCCGATACACTATGTATTTTGAGGCCTAAAATACAAACCGATCACTTTTACACATAATACAACTAACGTATAAACTACCGAAGTCTATACACAACAAAGATAACAAGTCTTGCAACGTTGAGTTGAATACTTGTAACTTCTCGAATGACTTTGTGAACTCCTTGCTACATAAGAGAATCACACAAGTCAAATGTTACTGAGTTAGATGAGAGGATATGCAAATAATATGGCCTAAAGTGATGAGGGATTTCTTGCAAGTTGGTTGGTATTTATAGATAACCAAATGTCAGCTCTGGCGGAAACGGCGGCACCCTCACAAGGGTTCCGCCCGTGTACCCCCAGGGTTCCGCCAGGACTGACATGTCCAAACTTGCACACAAAGTAAATCCCTCCAAGACAAACAAGGTCACATCAATATATATCATGCATTGACTCAATGAAGGATACTTCCAAGGTTGTGTAAGAACAAAGAAGGTCAAACACACAAACTTACTATAAGTGCACATTGATGAGATGTGACACTTTCTTATTAAGGAAGTAAATACTAAGTTATGACACACACAATGTCACATCAACTTATGCATTGACTCAATGTGGAATACTTCCAAAAGTGTGTAAGAACCAAAGATGGTCAAACACATAAACTTTCTATTAATGTGATGTGACACTTTCTTTTTAAAGAAACAAAAACTATGTTTATGTTTAAAAAGAAATGTTAAGTCTAGTTTATACAAGACTTAAAACTAAAGTGATAAATTACTTATAGGCTAAAGTTTGTACTTTGTCATTAACAAAACTTAGCAAAGATCGTAAAATATAAATAACGTTTTTAGGCGATATTTGTATTAACATATCTTTCTTTAGTAAATTCATGAATGACAGAAATCTAGCAAATGAGTTTACCTTTAGGGCATAAAGTGACCCATTCCAACTTATATATTCCTCATCTACATAATCTTGAGTATCATTTCTGTCCCAACTTAAATCCTCCAAATCTTTCATCAGTGAACTTTCTTCCTTAGGATTAATGGACTCAAAGTATTCATCCAAGAACTTGTTGTGTTCTGTGATGACATCTCTTGGTCCCCAAACTTGTTCATTGTTGTTGTTTTCTTGTGATTTCTCTGTCCCAATTTTCTTTTCATCATACATGTACTTCAAGTTGCACATGTTGTTATCAATCTTCACTGCATAACCTTGTTCTTCTAACAAGTCATAACTGAGTATGTTCAAGGGTATACTGAACATCTGAAATCACCATATCTCCATCCTTTGTGTTCACAACAGCATCTCCAATTCCATAGGAGAAAATGAATTTTCTTTCATTTTCTTCCTTATCAATCATCTTAAATTTGTACTGCACATTTTTAAATAGCGTCCTTCTTGGACACATATGGAACTTGTAACTGCTACTCACATACCACACTTCATTCCATGTTTTGTCATTTGATCCTTCAATCATGTAATCTGCAATCACATGCACCTTTTCTGGATACTTGGCTTCTTCTTCTATGATTTGGTTTGTTGTCTCAGTTTCTTGTTGCAATTCAACACTAGCAATCTTCTTTTTGCTTTGACATGCCCAAAAGACATGTCCTCTTTCTCTGCAGATATAACATCTGGCCCTCCTTTCCTTTTTTGTACATACAACAATCCTTTTTCCATGATCTTTGGATTTCTCAGCCTTTTTTGAAGCATTGTATGCTTCATTCTCCAACACTTTCTTCACAAGCATCTCCTTCCCTTTTGGTGAGATGCTTTTGTTTCTTCTGCAATTCCATTGGTACACCCTTTTTGGTGTTTCCCTTAACAGGTATCTTCCAATGAGAAAACCTTGATCAATTTTGGGTGTTGGCATCTCCCATGGTTCTGAGCCACGACTCTGATACCACGTTGGCATAATGCATATATATACTATCCTAAACGACACCTAATGACAGTGATTGTTCCATCCAACCATTGTGTCTTTTGGATGTAACTATCAACAATTTTAACTGCCAAATAACTAACTGCTTGGGTAGCCTACTTTGACCCATAACAGCAATCTAATTCGATCCATACATTAGACTAAAATACTTTAAACATATGTCTTAACTTAAATACATACTAATAATAAGAATTTGTCCTATAATAACATTAAGAGGTCAACAATCCTAGCATCCCTACCTTGTTTATGAAATGTCCGATTCATGTGTTGTTTATATATACTATCAGGAATTGTCACTTCTATTAAAACGCACCTCGATTCATATCTAAATGCGCTAACCTAATACTCTAATGAGCCATTAAGCAAAAGTCAAAGGTGGAATCAAATAATGGTATTGTGAAAAATCTAGATATCAATTTCAATTTGATTGAGGAGGACTCTGAAGAGGGTCTTGAGTCCGATAATGACGATTTTGGTGCTTTAAAGAAATCCAAATAATGGAATGCTTTTGTTAACGGCTTGCAAGATTCTTCGAGAGGCTAATCAAAACAAATTATATTAGTACTAGTTGAGTGATAATGTTAGTTCTTAAAAGTTAAGGAGCCACGTACACTCGAATACTGAAGTTACAATTCTTGTTGCTTTTTAAGTGCTAGCTCTTCAAACGAAAGGGTTTTTGTTGGCTGCAAAGAAGTGCTTGACGACCCAATCAGTGTCTCCTTTGGATGCTTTGAGTTTCATTTCTTTCTCATGGAACATCAAATGAACAGTTCCAAGATCACATGCTTTAGTACTCTTTGTCATGCAGTTTGATATTTTTGGTTTGGTCTCTCAGCATCAAATCTCATTCTAGCCAAGTTCTCATTTATTCTAGTTCCTCTTTTCTCAATTTCCTAGTAGATTTTCTAGCTAGCTTGTAGTTTAGAAGCTCCTTAGCGTATGTATTTTGTAATTTGTGTGTCAACATTCATGTTGTGCCCGGTATAGTTTCTTCTATACCTTCTCAATATTATGCCTTTTTACCTTTAAAAAATAAATACATAAATGTTTACGTTTTTGCTTTGCGTTTCTCTAAAATAAATGTTTATTTTATATTTTAACCCATCCAAAGAAACTTAAGTGGGTAAAAGTAATACTTTACCCGTGAATATTATATATTTAGTAGGTTTTCTCAAAACATTGTGCATTTTTACAGTGTTATTACATAGATCAAGGGGTGTTTATTTCGGCTTATATAACCAACTTATGGCTTATTTGGTGTTAGGCTTATTTTTCATAAGCTCACTTTTTCTTTAGCTTATTTTAAAACTTTTCGGCTTATATAAGCTTATTATAACATTAGACGAATACTTGCGCAAAAGGATGGTGAATAATGACAAATAATTATATATGCGAACTTGTGGTTTTGGTGTGACCCTTGCAAGACTTACATGTTCAATTTGTAGTTATTGCAAGAAAAAAGTTTACGGATTATAAACAAAAAATAATAAAATTAGTTTGAGGATTTTGGAATTAAACAATATTTAAGTTTTCTTATCTTATTTAAGTTTTTTCTTGAATTTCAAGATACAAGAAAAAAGGATACACCTTTTATATATATTACAGATATAGACAAGAAACTTATATATGCCGAAAACGTTAAAATGAGCACTAAAAGTGAGCTTATAAAACATACGCCCAAAATCAAATAAGCTATAAGCCAGTTATATAAGCCGAAACTAACACCCGCTAAGTATTACAGATTTTCAATCAAGTAGCTTTAAGCATTTTGGGCCTCAATCGTATAACTCATTCTTCTATGGGTTATGCTCAATAACTTGTTTCTATCTAATATCTATAGAAAACCCTGTAGGAAACCTCTTTAAACTCTCAATACATCAAATTTATATCCATAAACTTATTTGGGCTTTGTTAGCTCTTTCAAGAAGGCTTTGTTTCATAACACAATCCTATAGGCTTTATATACTGTAACAATATGAATTCATATGGGCTTTGTTTCATACAGTACTTATAGAGAATTTTTTTTCTACTAATAGCCACACCCATCAAATACCATGCATTGCAATGTATAAACTATTAATCTTTGGTCTTAGAATCAGCTAAAAGTACAAAAGCTTTTATGTTTAGTAGTCTTTACGACTTGCGCTACGTGTTGGCTTGTCCAGGCATGGTGCCATGTCGAAGAGGAATGCAACCTTTTACCCAAATAAAAATTACAAAAGTCATTTTAACGGAAAGTAATTGTTTTCTAATATATTTCGATGTTAAAGCATCTTCATATCTAATCTAACACAGGAGACAAGTTATACATTCCCTCCTCGAATGATTCTTACCCTCCCCTTTACTTTTTTTTATTATTATTTTTATAAAACTACGGAGCTCAAAGTATGAAGTTTGCAAGATATAAAATATTAAAATACAGAAAATACGAAATATAATAGAAAATAAAAAACTGTCTTTTTCATATTGATAGAAGAGGTAAAAGTGGGTTAGAGGGGGTATCAATAACCTCACCGCTAACATGCTAGTATAAAAAATAAAATACCATGTGCAACCTTTTCAATCTAGCCTTTTAGGTGTTAGTTCACGATCATATTACTACTTTTATGTATTAATAATCTATTGTTGGTATTTTTATGTAAATTCGTTGAAATGACATTGGTGAAGCACATGTTATGTTTTTTAATGAGCGTGTTTGTTGTGCTTTAGAATGATAGTATAGTAATTTAAAGAAGCATGTGAATTAACGTTGATGGATGGATAGATGATGAGCAATAAAGCAGATTATCACTTCTTTTCCCCACACAATACATATATCATGTGGGGGAAGAAATATGTGATCATAAAGATAATGCTCTAAAAATTATTCATGCATAAGAAAAAAGAACGATGCATGATAATAAGTTTGGTTTATTACAAGGGCTTAACATCCCTGCTGCAACAGCATGGAGTTTTCTGCTGTTTTTGTACACTTTACGGCCTCTCAACTTTTATAATTGTACACAACTGATCCCTGATTTATACCTAGCAGCAGAGAAGACTCTTTCTTGTTTACAGCAAAGATTATTTTCCCTTATTATAAAAGATTCAGACTTAATTACAAGTTCAATATTAAGAAGTAATACTTTGTTGTAGTATAGACAATTACTATTGATAAAACAAAAGGTTCGTCCGGTTTATTTGGATGTGGCACACTCGCACCTCGTATTAGTCTCATGGATTTTGTCGCGGTACGTACCAACAAAAAACAAGGTTGTTGTGCTGGTGTCAAGATAGTATACAATGAAATATTTGTCACGGTATACATTGAAATGTAAGCTAGCTGGAAGATTATAATGAATGTCTATGATTGTGTTAAGAGTTTGTCATATTCAAAAAAGAAAAGGATAGGAAATGTTGTAGTGTGTGTTGTATGATTGTGTTTGTGGTGAGCTAAGATGGATTTGAGCAATTGGATTGATTGTATTTACAAATAAACATTGCCACATCTTTTAGTTTTACTTTGGGAATGTATGGCCAAAATGAGAAATTGGATAAAAAAGAAGGTTAGGGGATAAGTAACAAGTGAGATTGGGATTGATGTAAATGAGGAAGCATGTGATCAAAAGTACCACATGGGCACATGGGCTTTCCAATATATTAAAGCATTGGGGTGGTGTAGGGTAAGGTATCAAGAACTTGTTGAAGAACAATGTAAAATGTTAGTACTAAAAGGCTCCTTAATTAAACTCAAGGTTTGACTTATTGATTATGGTATGTTAGAATCGTTACTTGTGTGATATGAATGATTTAGATATTGAATCTTTTAGTTTTAACCACCTCTTAATAGAACTCATGGTGTATTCATCAGTAAGTTCTTATATAACAATGTAAAATCATTAAAAAGAGTTCTATATAACTTTCGTCTATAGAGTATGTTAAACTTTGTTGTAATTTCTATAGATCATAAATTTAAATTTTGCGGTAGTAACTAAAAGATTTATGATATGTTGTTAACGAGTGACCAAAGTTTCGTCATAATTATTGGTTAGACTCTTTGATTAAACTAGACTGCTTAGTAAACTTCTATATATATACTAGAACATGAACACAGGATGAGATTTTGTAACTTTTGAACAAAAACACTGAACAGGGTCGGAAACTTGTTATATAACTCAATCTTCTCATACATACTTTTGTTTTATCAAAGTACTTTTGTCATATGGTATAAGAAATATTACAGAAACTAACCTGTAGTGTAGTTTTATATATAAAGCGATCAGTTTTGTTAGTTAATGTGACTTGGACTTAATTTGGTATATTCTCTCACTTTTTTTTTTTTCTTTAGTTGCCGAAAGACACATATCAGAAACATCCTATTGACAACTAGAAATCTTCAACAAAGAGTAAGGCATCTATGGTTTTTCTATGCATATTTTATATTTGTGTTATATCATTATCAACAAGTAGAAGGAGCTCGCCGCGTTGCGGCGGGGCTTTCACTAAATTTGGCAAACTCTTTTTAACCTCGATATGTCATTGTTCGATTAAAGTTTCGGGCTCCCTTTCTTCGTAATATTGTGGTATGTTCGGTTATATTTTATTATTAAAACATTGCTAGATATGTAATATATGCTAAATTTTAATTCTTTTAATTTTTTTTTAAAAAAGCGCACTTATATTAAAAGAATATTAATATTAGATTTTTTATTATTTTTTATTTTATTTTATTTTTTGTTGTAATGAGGACGCGTTTCTAGCGGTGTAAATCGTTAGGTAGTTGTTAAATTTTTTGTAAATAAACTTTGCTATATAAACAAAAGAATCACATATAAATTTTTATAGTGTTGTACGTCTTTGGCTCTTATAGTTTTAAAAAAGTTAAAGATAATTTTTAAAGTTATTTGATAAGTTAATGGTGCATTTTAAAAATGTTTTATTTAAAAACTATATATATATTAAACTTCAAACTTTTTTTATAAAACCGTACGCACGTCAAAAGCATATCAATATTGGGCTTGTTTTGTTCGTTATCGAGAGACCTATTTGGCAGTAATTTTTTTATTCAAGAAACGCTAGAGATTTGTTAAATATTTAGTAAATAAAGTTTGTTATATAAAAAAGTCATAAATATTAAGAATTTCAAGGTGTGTTTTGTAAATTTTATTTTTTTTACTAATATTATATGTGGCACGTTGCCCTATGTCTCCCTCTATAGTATATAGAGTGAATAACATAAAAACCGTAACTAATTTATATATGCTCATTACATGATAATCAACCAAAGGTTGAGATGGCCGAGTTGGTCTAAGGCGCCAGATTAAGGTTCTGGTCCGAAAGGGCGTGGGTTCAAATCCCACTCTCAACAAATATTTTTTAATCTTTAAATACTAAATAAATAGTTTATCCGGCTAACCAAGTATTTTTAGTTCTACACAAGTACACATAATAAGTTATAAAATTAACTCAAGATATAGAACCTACGTTTTTATGATACTTCTTGCATTTCATCCAAGCATCCAACTAATATAGGTAAAAATGTCTTTTCTAAAACATGATTAAAAACACGTTAACAAATGAAATTTTCTCTCTTCAATTATTAAAAAAAGGCGTGTCTTTTGACTAAGATGCGTACATAGTGAGACTTGAACCTTAGACATTTAGAGAAAAATTAGGGTGCCTAACCAATAAGCCACTTGATGGTGTTTTTCTATAATTAACCTGCTTAAGTTGAGCGTAAATGTTCTTTTTACAGCATGATAAAGCGCATGCTTATTAAAATTTCAGCTAATTTTAAATGGTTTAGAAAAAATGTCCAATTTTTATATATCTTAGGATACATTTTAAACCTTGGGTATGTTTGGCAAAATGTTCTGGGGCTGGGACTAGGACTTATACTATAGGCCGAAACTAGAATTTTTATTTTCATAAACTTGTTTGGCAAATTTGTTTAAGTTGTAGCTTATTATTGTAAAATTACAAATTACTAAAATTGACATATAATTAAATTAAAATATGTATTTATTAGATATTTTTTCGATAACTAAGTAATTTAAAATATTAGATGCCCTGTCTAAAAATTTTAGCCTCATTTCCTAGGTTGGGTCTTATAATTTCAAAAGCTCGAGGCTAATAATATAAACCTCTACACCAAACGAGACTAATAATATAAGCCCGGCTTATTTTTAAAGTTTAAACCTAATAAGCCTCCTCTCAAATGCACCCAATTCTGTAAAAAGAATAATATTACTCTCAAATAAGGAATAACACGTACGATGGGGAATAAAAGATAGACATGTGACACAGAAACCTTGTCATTTGCTACTGAAGTTATAACTTTTAATTCCATTATTGATAATGTATATATGACGGTGTCAACCTCACTAGACCCTAACCCATGTGCCTTTGCCTACTTCTTGTCATAAACAAATGATTTCACAAATTTTCTCTTTGAAGATTGCTTGTAGTGGTTACTGCCTTACTGGTTATGTAACTGTATTGTGCTATCATGATANCATTTCAAAATATAAGGTTTAATAGATTAATCATCTTGTTAAGTAGTAATAACTTTATGATTTTAAAGCAACTAACTAGAAAACTAATTGACATGGTAGAATGGTTTGGTTTAAGATCACTTTCAACTAATATAAGGTTTAATAGATTAATCATCTTGTTAAGTAATAACTTTATGATTTCAAAGCAACATTACGTAAGTATGTCTCTATCATGAAGGTTTCATGGGTCATACTCTTTGGTAACATATCCATTTCATTCCTTTAGGCAAATGTAGTGTACAACAACTACTTATATTTATATGTTACATAAGTACATAACAACCATTCGCCAATAACAAAAACTAGGTGTCATATACGCTGTTATATTATGTCAGAGTATAACAACCAATACCATAATCTATGAATCTAGCTCTTTCACGCTGTTAGTAATCGTTATATAGGGAGTTCATAAAGATATGCTTCAAACTCACATCGACATGAAGTCATGAAGGTCAAGTAACCAAATAAACTGAGTTACCAAGTTAATAAGATTGACATGCTAAGGTGGCATTGTGTGAAAAAGTTGCAAAGAGTTAGGTGTAAGATATTGACAAAAAATTGTATTGGTTGTCAGCTTTCTTTTTAACCTTCCTTGTTCATGAATCCAAGCGATCGAGTAAGGGGAAGAATGTGTTTGAACTTTGGTAAGAGTGGGGGCGCTTTTGCTTCATTTGTAGTTTACAATATCTTTTATTTCTCTATATGGAGTAACAAGATAGGAAATATAGTAAATGATAAGGAATTCGAGACTTGGTTTTAGCTAGCTCATATAAGGTAGATTTGAACGACCAAAAGGCTTGTGTCTTAGTAATATTTTATGTTGTGTGAAAAACTCCCTTACCGAATGATTTTGGTTTCAAGTCCTGCTTAGAACATGTGAGATAAATTTGTAGTGTAAACATTATGAGATAGTTATGTTCTGAATGAACTAAAGGAGAATGAGATTATGGCTAGCGACCGACCGATCAATGCCTTTGGATGACATATATAGCTTAAAAATAACTTTGTTCGATTTTTTTCTTAAACGACAATTTTCATTAAAAGCTAGCAAAAAGTTAGGAAAAAGAAAACAACGTCGATCAATAACTATGTGTATATCTATTTGTCTGTATATGTTTTGCATACACCATTTGTGTCGCAATCATGTTGTATATATATTTTAACAACGACGTTTTGAGGTTTAAAGTTGATTATTGATCTTATTTGTTCTCTGCAATTCTTTAATTTGTGTATGGTTTATTAATTTTCTTGTACATTTGCAAATTTTTTATGACGGAAGTAGTAGTTATAGGCGCAACCACATCGCACATGGAAGTAAATATGTTTATAGTTCTGTTTATTGGTATATGACCTACAAGACAGAAAAATATACGGTTTAAACTTGTAGTTTTAATATAACATTCAATAAACATTACTCCACCAACCAAGTACGCCCATATCAAAGCAACAAAATCTTTTCAGAAATGACAAATTTACTTTTTATAATCACCACATGATACACTTGCATGTGCTATGTTCTTCCAAGCCTTAATTTATACTTATAAGTGCACCTTGTTGTCCCAGAACAAATGATTTGTTCACATTATATTTTAGACATTATTTGAGTAAAACTATTTGTAACATACTCGTAGAAACTTGTCTTTCACAGACTCACAGTCATCTACGTAAAACTATTTGTAACATACTCGTAGAAACTTGTCTTTCACAGACTCACAGTCATCTACGTACGTAGATGACTGTGAGTCTGTGACTAATGTCCTCATAGTTTTCTCTACACACATCCTTATATATGCTCGTAGCTCACTTGTTATTTTCTTTCAAATATGTCACATTCAATTAGATTTGAGATTTTCAAAGCTACGTACAGTACCGCTAGCCCTAGCTTCATGTTTCTTTCTTATTATTGTGTGTAATCTTGAATCTTCGTCCTTAATTTATGCTTTACGTAACCCGTTACATGCTAAAAATGAGGAAGAAAAAAAAAGACTAGCCTATAGAAATAGAGGTCTAGACACTACTTTATCTTGTCGTTGAGATTGTGGTATAACTTTCATTCTTATAATAATACTAGAGTTTGATTGATGAATGAGATAATGTATCATACTATATACTATAGTGTTTTGATGTGTTATCGCGACGGCTTTCTACGTTTTTTGAAATTATCATAAAAATGTTTTCCCTTTGATCTTAGGACTCTAGGAACAGACATTTGGTGTGGAGAGACAAAAAAACGCTCTCCCACACTTAAATTAGTCACAGGAGTAAATACTTACGTCCCTTATAAACATATTGGATTTCATATTGGATTATAAATCCAATTAATTTTTGTTTGTTTCTAGTTCTTTGTTTGGGAGCTTAATAAAATCCCACCTTTCAAAAATAGTAAAAAACGTCACCATAACTTTAGGTTTCTTTATACATGTCACACATCTATTTAAACAACTCTCACTACCCAACTATATGTTTGTTCTTGTTTATACTAACTTTGGCTAAATTTTCGTTAGATGTTATCAAGCGGATAAACATTAGATATAATCCATGAAAGTGATAAGAAACCACTAAGTGACTCGGGATCAATTATTTGCAAAATGCTTGTGATTATCATCACTAAAAATTAGAGGTCTTAAGTTCAATTCTCGATAGGTGCAAAGAACTCTGAAATAGTTACGTCAACTATCTTAAAATAGATAATTTTACGCATTTTGGCCAAAAATTTAGAACAATAATAGCCAAAACACAATAAGTGACAGAAAATGTGTGAAATACCAATTATACTGCTCATTTTTGTTTTGTGACATTCAAGCATAAATACCACAAAAATTAATATAAACGAAGAAAAATTTATAGGGGTTGATAATTTCACATAGAAAATTACTACATACACATAAATATCATGCATAAGGACAAAAAATATTTTGTCCTTATGCATGATATGTATGTGTATATAGTAATTTGCTATGTGGCAATATCATTTGCCAAAATTTATAGTTACTCATACTTAAGTGACTGAGTTATAAATTACTTTTAATATATCTATAGGCTCATATTTAAAATGTTTGACTGTTTGTAAATGCATCTTCTTTGCCTCTTATTCAGTTATTCTAGTTTTGTTTAGTTTGCTAAACTTTTTTTTTTCTTTATCATATATTTAACTGCGTTTTCTGGTGTATGATTACAGTTGTGTGAATCATTTTACCCTTAAATTTACACACTTCCATTAACCGAAGGAAAAGAAGAAAATATTTTAGCACGTAACACAAATTTATGAAGGAGTGGCAAATAAGATACATTTCTAACTAGTTAGCCTTGCGTTAAAAGTTTTGTTAAAGGGTTAAAATATAGATGGTCTCATGTTTTCACTATCTCGTGATAGATATGCTAGGGCTAATGACTTGAAAATGTATCTAACTTGTTAATTTTTGTTGTTTAACGTTTTTTATATTAAAACGCAAAACATTCAAATTTCAACCTTTGTGTGTATTTTGTTCATGTAAGATGACCATTTTACCTTTTCAAATTTAAAAAATAAAAATAAAAAAGGATGGTAAAATGATCACAAAATACACACAAATGTCAAAATTTGAAAGATTTCTGTTTTAATAGCAAAAAGAATATAACCATACGGAACAACAAAAATTGACAAGTCAAAATGCATTTTCAAGTTATTAACCCTAAATACTAAGATGTTAATCATAATATTTAAGTCACTGATTATCAATTGAAAATATTATTAAAAAAAATCAAAGACATAATTACATATATATCCTTCCCAAAGTGAATAATTGCATATATATCTTTTGTACAAGTTTTTGATGCACATAGTACAATGATTTTTATGCATGATTTAGATATATATGCAATTATGCATTTTAAAAAAGATATATATGCAAAAGCCCCAAATCAAATTATTTCTTGCTTATTGTCTTATGGTGGTATACACTCAGTAAGAGTCATTTTTCTAATTTTTATAAACTATTTAAATCTACTTTTATATATACAAAATGATTGAAATCACGTAACCAACATTGCATCCGTTTCTTTCATGATCTTGAGCTTCTTTTGAGTATTAGCTTTTAATATTTACATCGCCCTCTTTTTTTGATTCTCGCGATATACATGAGAACTGAATGTCGTTTTTACATGTATTCTATACTAGTTATAACGCCCGCGCACGCGCGGGTTTTTTCTAATTTTTTTTTCAAAATATTTATTGAAATTTTTTAATAATATTGTTAATTGCATTTTATCAATATTTTTTGTATTTATATTCTACTTGTGTTGTCGATAAATATAAAATGTTACCTAATAAGAAAGTAATCTTTTTTTTAAATATCTTATCTATATTTTTTGTATTTATCTTCTACTTTATTATGGATAAATATAAAATGTTACTTAATAAGAAAATAATCTTTTTTTTAAATAAAATTATTACTAAATAAAGTATGGTTCCATTTTTTTGAAATGAAAATTCCCAATAGGGGTTTTGTTTTATTATATAAAAGATTAACAAATAAATAGTACAGTATATATCAAGTATTCGGACTTCGAAGCATAGTCAAAGTGCTTACACCATAAAGCTACATACGCAATAATTGTTACGGGGACCATATATATAATGCTACGTACAACAACATTTATATGGATGGATCCATTGTTTCTTTCCATTTAGCTTTTATCATATTGTTTCCCCTTTTTAAACCAATTATTGCTAATTTGCTACATACACAATCACTTTCTATAAACTTGTATTAGGTATTATTTTATTATCTCACTTTTGAAATATTGCAACAACATAATAATATGAGTGAAATATTTTGTAAACATAGTTTATTATACTTTAAGTAACACATATTTAATTAATTGGCATGATAAGAAATATCTGTTTAATTAATATGAGTAACCTCATGCTACATCGATCATCTCATATCCTTTTTCATGAGTTGTGAAGCTATGTTGCTGATCAAGATATATAAATAAAAATCTATTAACAATGTGAAAACTTTATATGAAAACAAATATAGCCAAAAAAAATTACCGTTTAAGGAAAGTACATCAGTAGTTCAGTACTAATGAATAATGATCAATACAAACATTTATGACGACTGACGAACTAACAACAAAACAATGGAGAGGTCCTGGCAGGACCCGCCAAACGAATATAAGCAGTTCTGACGTAAGTTTGTCTATTGATCCCATGATAAATGATTTCCGTAGACGGTTTAGAAAAATAATCTTATTTTTTTTTTATAGCTACTTCAAAAATCAACGACTTAAGTATATGATTTTCTATAGTCCGACTGATGTACAGTGACTCATGTGTCGATCATTTTTTGTTCGTGTAGTTTGTAATTGATGTGACTATTCATATTCTAACGAGAATGTAGGTGGATACATTTTCTTTTATGAAGTGATTGACACACTCTTAAAATTTATTGGCACAATCGACTGTACAAGTAATTAAAGCATGTTATACAAAAGATACAACTGTCTAATGCATTGAGTGAAGCGTGCTAATAAATTTTGAGAGTGTGCCAATCACTACTCTTTTCTTTTGCCCCTTCAAAAAACCACGTACTTAAAAAACTTGAGGGTATAATCTCCATCGCATCGTCGCACTTGTCAATCCGCCTTTCAAGATCTTATCCATCTCGGGACGGTCTAGTCTCATGTTTTCACTTCTCAGTGAGTGAAATTGAAACGGCTAATCACTTGATGACCCGGTGGAGAATGGGCCTATCTAGTATATGCATGTAGTATCAAACTTTTCTTTTACCAAGCTTAAGTTCCTACTTTGGTGGAATAGCTTTATGTTGGGTCAATTCAAAGCCTCATAGTCCCTCACTAAAATTTAAACATAAAATGTCATAAGTATAAAATCAGTCACAAAAAAAAAAAAAAAAAAAAAAAAAAAAAAAAAAAAAAAAAAAAAACACTTTCAGGGAGTGTAAAACCCCCAATTTTTACGGTATTGATTTTAGCATTATTATACAGCATAAAAGTATTTCAAGTTATAGTTTATAAGTAATCGTTAGTTAAAAGGACCTCGTATGAAAATACTTAACACGAAAAAGACCTTGCACGTAACGAATTGACTAACAAGGACTAACTTTGCCAAGTCATGATAGTTAGTTAAAAAGTCAAATCTACCCTTTTGTATTAGCTAAAAGTTACATGATATTCATCCCCTCTTCATTTCTCACGTGTCCAGTGAAGTGTTTGTATGTGAAATTAGTGTTAATCCCAATCTCATATCCTAACTATAATCAAGAACAAGCAAGTGTTGATTTGGAAATTACAAGAGAAGTAGGGCTGAATTTAAGTGTCCTAATCAAGTTCAAGCAAGGTAAGAAGTCTTAGAAATTCCCAAATTCATGTGTAAGGTCAAACCCATTATGCGTTTTTATTAAATATCATATTATGAATTTATAAAAAGGGGTTATGATAGTTTAAGAATGAAATTATAATAAGTTCATGGAATTATGGATTTAGGAATTAATCATAGAATCAACACATCTCCTCTATCAACCTCACAAGTAAGGAAACCAGTCCTTCTACAATCAATAACAAGGGAAAGAAAATTGTTGAAAGTGATAAGGATCTACATGCACCACCAAAACTAAATATGGATTAGGAACCTATCAGCTACAACACTGAACTAATACCGCATCAACTACCCTCTGGGAAACGGTAAAGCTCGCTGCTTATAAGTTCCGAAGATAATGGATGAGGAGAAAGGAAATAGAAGTTGTTGGAATAAGAAGTTGCCTCAGCATTGGCTATTGAGAAAATTTCAAAGGAAGAACTGAAGGTAGTAAAAAGGGTGGAATAATAGCAAAGAACTTCACTCAACTTCAAGCTGCTAAGTTGGAAGAAATCAGAAATAAGGAAAAGAAGAAGCTTGAAAACAGAATGACTGAGTGGGACGTACTCCTACATGAAATTCAGGAAATTTTTAAGGAGTAGTCCAGCACAAATAATTGAAGTCTTCATAAGGAAAAACTCATCGGTCTGCCAATCTTAGTAACTATATTTAGGGAGAACGACAAGACTAATTGTGAAGCTATTGACAACTTCAGTTGGAGAGCTCTTGGATATAAAGAGTTGCACATGATGCAGAAGGTATAGGAGAAAATAATGGAGAAAATGCAAGGAACTAAAAAGAACTTTAGATATGAGGATGGATATGCTCAGAGGAATTGATAGACAGTTGGGGATCAAGATGAACCAATCTCTTCAGATGCAGACTGTGTATCTTGTACAACCCAAAGTTCAGAAGAAGAGAAATAGATCTATTGAACAACCTGAACCAGAGGTATATGTTTTTGGACTTCATTCTAACAGACTCCTTCTTGAAGGAGTTCCGTTTGTTAAGTGGCATGTCATTGAAACCCTTGAACATGGCATATTCTTCATCGATGAGTTCAACTAGCAAGCTTTACAGTGAGTCTCTATACTAAGCAAACCGGGTACTCAATCCTTTTTCATTTTCAAGATTATTGCTCTTGCTGAGAAGACTCCTAAAGCCTTCAGATTGGTAAAGATCTTAGAAGATGAAATCAACAAAAGGGATGACAGACACTTTCTTCTATCCAAGAAAGTCAAGTTGGAACTGATGGGAATTCACGAAAAACAACTCTACGTCTGACTTTTGTAATCACCGAATATTAACAAATTATTTTGTCACTTGTGTTCTTAGGATAAGTTACATTTCCATCATTTATTATATCATTATGTAAGAAGAAGTTGTTTTGCTCATTTACATTTTATTAACGCCTATGCTATTTGTATATCCAAATAAAGAAAGATTGTTGTGTCAATTCAGAGCTCAATAGTCACTAATTAGGATTTGAAAATAAAATATTCTAAGTGTAAAATTAGTCCCTGAATGAAAGAACATTCAGGGAGACATCCTCAGAGTTCTTCTGAGACAAAGAAGAAGTCTCAAACTCATTGAAGCATAATTGATCAAGTGATGTTCAAAACCAAAAAGAAGATGATGGAGTAAGTGAGATCTGACAACGTCTCACTGACTCCTCACTGATCTCCTCAACAACAAAGCATTCAGATTCTAGATATTTATAAAATATTTAAAAATGTCACAAAATGTTTGGGCGAGAACTTTTTTTTAAAAAAGATAAACACAAAACACTTACAAGAAAGTCAAAGAAAGTACAAGAGTTTGTATAAAATGGGGGAACAACACTGTTCCCTAAAGTAAGAGTGGACACATTACAAGAATAGAATCAGTTAATATAGTAAGGTTACAGTGTGTTTTATTGGTATATGTTCGACACGTCCTTATTACCATACGGGTAACCACCTTGTACTTAGCCTATATGAGAGAATGTTGTAAATGAGTAAATGTTATCTCTTGTAATTAATGTGAAACAAATTCAAAAGCATTTACTCTTAAAAAGAACTAAAGGTGTGTTTGGTTCGCAGTATGTTTTGAAAGGAATTATAATATGTCAAAGGAATTGTAATTTGAATGAATTGTAATTAATAGAGTTGGAATGTGTTGTAATTGTAATGTGTTGGAATTGTAATTGATGTATTCTGTCACTTTTTTTGGTTGGATCTCAACGTAATTGTAATTCAAAAAAAAAAACTTAATAATAATAATAATAATAATAATAATAATAATAATAATAATAACAATAATAATATTATTTTATTTAAAGATAATAAAAATAATAATTGATCATATAAATATTATTATTTTAATATTTATATTAAATATTTGTTGTTGTTATTATTATTATTATTATTATTATTATTATTATATTTTTATTATTATTATTATTATATTATTATTATAATAAATATTTATTATAATAATAATAATTATTATTATTATTATTATTATATGATTATTATCATATTATTATATAAATATTATTATAATAAATATTAATTATATAACTATTTATATATAAATATTATTATTATTATAAAAATATTATTATAATAAATATTATTATTTTAATATTAAATATTTATTATAGTAAATATTTATTATTATTATAATAATTATTATTATTATATGATTATTATTATTATATTATTATATTACTTTATTATTATTATATAAATATTATTATAATAAATATTAATTTTTATTATTATATAAATATTATTATTTTAATATAATAATAATAATAATAATAATAATAATAATAATAATAATAATAATAATAATAATAATAATAATTCTGAATTACAACGTAATTCAAAACTTTCCATCCAACATCCTATGTAATATGAATTCCCTCCTTTGATGTAATTGTAATGGCTGAATTACAATTACAACGCAAACCAAACAGCCTACGTAATGTAATCTGAATTACAATTCCCTACATTCTGCGAAACAAACAGCCTACGTAATATAATCAAATTACAATTACATCTAATTACGCCAGATTACGGCGAACCAAACGCTCCCTAAGTCCTTGAACATTCAGTGGTTAATATAATTAATAATTCTTACTTAAGCATTAACTTTTGTTTATGTTGAAGTTAGTGAAGAGATCACTCAAAAATTGCCATTTAACTTATATTGTTATTCTGCAAATGATTTTAGTAAATTTTTTTTAATTCATTTCTAAAGAATTTAAAAGATGAAAATACTTGTGTAAATCCTTTTTTTTTATTTTTTTTATTATTATTTTTTTTTTTGTATTTGTAACTGTTTTTAGTATTTCACTAAACATGGAAATTGGTTAGCTAACTTGTGCCATTATATCAATATACTAACCAGAGGGCTGCCTTGGAACAGTGCTCCCCCCAATTGCTTTCACCCAACTTTGTGGTGCAAGCACATTAGCATGCATTACTACCAAAATAGCTCCCCCACAGACTTTTTTCTAGTTGCTACAGTGCATATGGGTGAATGTGAACAGGGTTAGCAACAATGTTTTGCTGCCTTCTGATCGCTATTTACACACTCATCACCTTCCAAACTCCTTCTTCCACACCCACACATTGTCTCTTATAATTCTCTCAAACAACTCACAAAACACAAACCACACACACACGCAGACGAAAAAATATCGATCCAACAAATTATCAAACGATTTGCAGATCCACAAACAAAGGTAATCAGTAAACAAGATTAATCACGGTTTTGTTTAATTTCGTTTTTTTTCCTTTCCTTCATATCTTCAATCAGTAAGTAGTTTAGTGATCTTTAGCATATTATAAGATGTGGTTTTGAAGGAATTGAAAATCCAACGGATAGATTTTTAGATATGGTGATTAATAGGATTAGGGTTTATGAGTAATTGGGGGTTTGTGATTTTGTGTGTTAGAGGTTAATTAGTGTAGTGGGTTTTAGATATTTGGTGATCCTAAACATGTTTTTAAATCTTAATCGTAATCTGGAAAATCAATTGTTAGGATTTGGATTTAGGGTTCATACGCTAAAAGTATGGTTTGCATCATACTTTTTGTGGTGGATTTGGGTTTTTTTGTTTTGTGAAAGGTTTACTTTCTGATTTTATTTATTATTTTCAGGATTTTTTTCGGGTTTTACAAGAACAAACTTCTAATGGACTGGTAAATATTTTTTGTTTTTATTTTTTTTGTATTGAATAATTTAAATGTATAAGCTATTGAAATTATTTATTAGGATATGGGCTTCGTTTTAATTTCATTTATGGATGCATGAGTTATCTTGATGAACTGATGATCATCGTGACGTTTTGTGTAAGAAGGATTTTGTTTGGTTTACTTTTTTTGCTAGGTTGAGACTGAATATATACGGAGAAGAGATATCCGGATGTGAATGGCGGAATACTTCATGAAATCAAGTTCAATAATTAGGTTTAATTGTTTTTATATTTGTTATTAATTTATTACAATATGTGTTTTTTTATTATTTAAGTATGTATTTGTAAATCTGATTAGTCATTATTTATCACTACCTATCTAAGAAGCACAAACCATTAATAAATTCCTCCATTCTAGATGTTTTGCAGATAGACGATGATTTGCAGAATGTGGTTGTTGGTGCGGTTCTTATTCCATCCGATGATGATGCCAAATGAGAAGTCATTGCTGCTTTGGTTACTAATGTTGAAGCAATGATAAAAAGGAAAAAAATTTTCGTTAAAACAACTACAGGTACGCAAAAAGGATGTTTAGAACATGTATTAGAGAAAGTTACCAGCGGGATCTAACTTAAAGATACATACTTAAAAAGAGCATGTGAAAGATATGTTGCTTACAAATACATACTTAAATAATGAATAATCGGATTTACAAATACATACTTAAATAGTTTTGAACATCAGGTAAAGATTTTAAGGAATCACATGTACAATTTGATACACGATCATTTGAACATCGGGTAATCGTTTAGGTCTGCTTCGTTTAACTTTTCTGTTCTAAAGGATGAAAAAATAGTTTCGAACAACAATAGGTTTATCTATGGCTATAAGGAGAGTGTACGCTGTTGAGTTTATCAGTTTGTCTACTTGACCTTACGAGCTTATATAGTTCTTAAGCTTAAGTGAATAACCTCATGGTTTGGGATGGTTACAACAGGACCAACTTGCAAAAAATATACTCATTGAAGTGGTTCACCTAACCGCCTGCTATAAAAAAGGTCTGATACATTTTCTAAAAACTTCCTTATTGTTGAATTTTTGCCTACTATTTTCACGTAACTTATTATTTCTGCTATATGGATTTGCAGGCGCAACGACCAAATGCAAAGAAAACAACTATTTGACTGAAAGTAATCTCCAATTTCTCTTGAGTTTTGTTTTTTTATATGAATTGGTGGTTTGTGGCTTTTTTGATTGAACGGATGCTGATTACATTGTATTTGTTTTGGTTGCAGGTAAGCTTGGGAAACAATGGAGGGAGTTCCTTGATATCAATGAGAATATCGGGTTTGTATTTCATGTCAATTTTCGGTTCCCTCTTTTCTAATGGAGTATTGACGCAAGGATAGACAGAAATGCTAAGACCAGATATTCATGTGTGCCCATACACAAGTTGTTTAAGGTAGGCTTAACCATTACTGTTGTACTTAGCTAACTCATTAATCTGTTTCGTAAATCGTCTAATCCTAATTATGTCTGTGCGACGCCTTTCTGAAAATGTCTTTTTTAAACATGGTTGGTGATTACAATTTGTATCGTCTAATCCCAATTCTTTGTGTCCAATGCCTTTCTGTAAATGAAATTTTTGATCACGGTTGGTGAAGACGATTTCTGTTAAATAATTTAGGTTTGATGCTTCGCAGTAGTCATAGTTAGTTAAATCGGGTTCGCCTTGGATGCATGCCTACTCAAGAAGGAAATAATTCGACTACCATATTGTTTTATTTTTGGCTGTAAATAATCGGGTTGTGGGAGATACATAGATGTCTGTTTTTTTTTGGAAATAATGGAATAACTTGGGTTTGAGTAACAAGAGTGGTTTAACTATGTCTAAATGAACTGAGTCGGCTAAGATACTGATGTGTTTTCAATACAATGTATGTTGAATCTATCTTTACTATAAAGCAATTGAAATTACCACTCTGATACAAAAGTGCTGAAAACCTGCTGCAGGGTACAGTTTTGTTGAGCGACTAGCTTGGGTGCTACCAATAATAATAATAATAATAAAAAAAAAAAAAAAAAAAAAAAAAAAAAAAAATCTCGCGAGTTGCAACATAGTCCGATGCCACATCAAGAGTCATAGGTTGAATATGCCTTCTTACCTCGGTAAGTAGTCGAAATCTTTAAGTAATTTATATTGTCGGTCTTTACAAACCATACTAAACAATATCTTTTGTGTGTGTAGGTTACACCAAAAATGAACCTAAAGAAGCACAAGAAAAGTTAAAGCAGGCTTTTATTGAGTTCTCGAAAAACTTCGGTATCTAAAGAACCACAGGTGCAAACAAAAAATTGCTACGAGAAACACCCCTTATATGGCTACTTGGTACAAGAGTCTAGAAGTTTATGGTGCTAATGAAAATCCAATGTCTTATTTCAGCGACCTACCTGGACACAAGGACGCAAGAAGTATCTACATAAGGAGTTTTAATACAAGGCTTAAACGGTATCGGTTATTTTTGATGCTACTAATTGCAATAAATTTACTATACTACATAAGGAGTCTTTATATGAACTATATATTTAAAAAATTAGGGCTGATTATAAGTAATCACAATTTATTAGAAACTTTTTTACCTGAACAACACTGTCAAAGGTAAATTGTTACCAGCTGATAATGTACATAGCCCAAAGAAGCATAACTAGAATTACAGTAAAGCTGGAAAGGTATATTCATTTATTTTTTTCAGTCGGTATGCGGTTGCAAATGTCTTGCATATTTTTTTTATCTCATGCAGATTGGGTGTAAACTGACAGCACAAACCGCTGTTAGAATTGTTGCTTGCACGATTTCACAGTAAATAGGAGTCCAAGGAGTTGCATAGTATTATTGATCTTGCAGAAATGTGAGTCTATAATATATTCTTCGCTTTTCTTTATTATGTGGCGTGTATCTTATACACTTTGCTGATATCATACCATTTTATTTAAGTTGGTTTATTCATTTAACTGGATTTACAGCTTAGGATACGCAAGATTTACGCAGCATCTGCTTTTGGCTATGTTCGCTCGAGTGGGTTGAGGTAGTGGTTTAAGTGGGTCAAGAAAGATGGTACGCTTTAGATAAATTTAGCCGATGGCAATCTGCTTATGGTGAGCTTCATTTTACTCTGTGCTTTCAGTTCATATTTTTTCTGAATTATGATTTAAGAGGTTGGATGAAAAAAATGCTTTAGAAAACTCTCAACTCCTATGACCTGTTCAACCAATTTGATCCATTAGTTGTATAACTAATTAGTGTCGGATATTAATAAAATTACTATATTTGTTTACCCCTATATTATTAATAAACAAATAACCATAACTATATTTGTTTACTAACAATATAGGAGTATATGTATAAGAAGTGCTTTTTAATTTCATGAAATCAGTGTTCTCAAATAAAGGTTAATTATTTTTTAACGGGAATTACTGCAAGCTTATAAACACAGACTGCACAATGAGGAACCATGTTTTCATGCCTTGGTAAGAACCGCTAAGTATGTTGCATTTTCCTACTCTCGCTATACTTCAAGTATCATCATTTTATCAATAGTAGCTGAATAAATAGAAATATATAACAATACTAGCATTATATCGAATATGAGTACTAAGTAACTTTTTAAAATGACAGGTTGCATTGGTATCTGGTGCAGAGCCTTTCATAGGCATAGTAAGCAAGGCTCAGTTCGTAATGTGGCAAATGAATTTATCGACAGTGGATGACACGGGGCTGGAGCGTGAACCAGATAGACTGCACCTAAAAATATTGTCTTACAAGGTTAGTTTTTGTTTTTCAGTCAAAGATAATCAAGTAAACAACCATTTGCATCGTATTCCACTTTTAAGACATTTACCTATCGGTACTTATAACAGCATGCTTTAACGCGAAAAGTAGCTGTTTAACATAACTGGCCACTTAAATGTTAAACAGCTACTTTATACAGATAAATGAGTATAGTCATTAAGTATTTTATTGACCCATATCATCAATGTTTTCTTTAACCCTTTCAGTTCTGTAAATCCTATAGCCTTTCTCGCCATCGTTGAGACATATATAAGATTTAAGGTTTCTTAGTATGTCATGGAATTGTGTTCGTTGGATAATGTTTCGTATCTGTGCTTAATGTGGCCAACTTATCAAATCAAATATGCAGATCTAAAGAGGTGTGGAAGCTGCAAACTTTGGGGGAACTATTTACTATTTAGCCTACTGGCATGGTACCGTCAACAGCGACATCAGTATCAGCTGGACAGTTGTCTCTCTTGCCTTCTGTTGTGCTGGACAATTGTCTCCCTTGCTACCAATTTTAATGTGTCACATTCATCTTGCAATGTATAATTCATGATACATTTACTTTTTAGTTCTAAGATTGTTTGGGATTTACCTGTAGTCATCTAAAGTTGATAAATCTTGAGTGGTGTAACAGAGTTAGAAATGTTAATGTTAGAAGTTTAGCTGATGGGTGTCCCACTCTTTGTACCATCATCTTATGGTTATGGACAACCGTTCTATTGGAGTAAAAACAGTATCTTACCTTAATTTTTTATGGNTTTTAAAAAATAAAAAAAAAAAAACATAAAAAAATATTCTATAAAATAAAAAAATCAAAAAAAAAAAAAAAAAAAAAAAAAAAAAAAAAAAAAATCCACTTTTTTCGCACAACACCCCGCGGCAACGCGCGGGCTCACGACCTCTTTCTTTCTAACCAATAAAAAGTTGTAACCAATAAAGAACCACTTCAACCATAGTATACCAGCAAAAAGTTTATTCGATATTACAAATCTCATTATCAAATGTGTATGTTTATGTACATTTATGTACATGAAATTTATTTCCAATTGTGCATTGATGATCGTTTGGTGACATAAAATACATATCTTACTTCATTATTTCTGAATGAGGGCAAACATTGAGTTGAATATAAAGTGCCTCAACCGAATAGAATTCCCGATAAGGTGATAGGGGCATGTGGGGAGCTCCAACAATACTAGCTGGCTACGTACGACCACACTCCATAAAATCTTAAATCATGCATTGTAGGGTCTTCCTCTTTCTTACCTCGCGCCATTTCTCTACTAAAAACTATATCATTTTATCCCTATAGATTGACCTATATTACATATAAATATACGTACAACAGCTATTTATTCATAATAACATCATTCAGTTCGTGTAATTAAACTGGTTTTTTGTGCTTCTATAATTGTACTAGTACATTTATATTTTTGAGTTTTGGTAAAGGATTTGTCGAGCTTATGACATGCATGGATGTTGTTAACATTCAGACTATATGTCGTAGAGTGTCTACATATGTTAACTTTTTTTTTTTTTTTTTTTTTTTTTTTTTTTTTTTTTTTTTTTTTTTTTTTTTTTTTTTTTTTTTTTTTTTCTTTTTTTGTATTTTTACTTATCTATGTAATTTGGAATTCAATGCTATATATGGTTCAACTCAATTTGACCATTCCAAAAAATGTGAGCAAATTTACATCTTTGATTATATATTTAGGGGGATCGAGTCGGAAAGAGGGTTGTATGTTTGTTTCAACTCAATTTCGCGACAGTACGTAGTTTTCACAACTTGTTCGGTGATATGAAAACATCCAAACCAATTTCTTTTTCATCTCGGGCTGTGGTTTCTCAAGATTTGCTACATGAATTGAAGTGCAACGCTTTGCTTTTGGTTGGATAGATAATATGTGTTAAGATAGATCAATCACGCGGGTTAATTGTGTTAATACCCTTCATGCATGTTTTACAGGTTCAGGATATAAACGTTCCATTGTAGCATTGTACTAGGTTTGTTTAAGGTTCTTCCTTGCAAACCTCCCCGTTTCTATTATTTTATGAAAAGTTTTAATTTGTTGTTTCAAAAAAAAAGAGTATAGTTCAACTCAATTGTAAATACTAAATAGAGTTTACAGTTATAGAGATTTTAAGCAAAGTTTCATGAGTATACAATTTGAAGAAAATGTATACGTAGTAAGAAATTATTTTTGAGCGTCATGATACATTTAAAATTAGCAAGAAGTTACTGTATAAGATATAAGGGTTTTTCTAACGTGTACCTTAGGGTACCTTTGTGTGGGTTCTTGGGTCTTTTTTTGTGGATTTCTGAATCATTTTGGTGTGTTTAACTTGTATCCATAGGACACAAATTTCAATAATCAAAGATATAAAACTAAACATATGAAATAAGACAAACTAAAACTCTCCATTCACGCCTATAAACACTCTTTACATATTTCAGTTAGTTGTATCCAAAATTTGTGTGTTTTTTTTCTTGCTTCTTATTGGGCATGTGACACTAGGGACATAAAAGGAAGCAACATTGTCTTGCCATGTATTATCAGAAGTCAGTAGTGACAAACATATCGAAACACATCAATAATACTTCCTCATTCATATGAAGTTGAAACAATTTAATTTTACTGGCTGAGTTCATTTATAAACAGATATCATAAGAAACAAAGTAGCCCACTAGATATCACGTATGTAGTGTGTGATTTCCGCTATAAAAAGCCAACTAAGCATAATTCTATTGAAGTATGCAGCTTTTAAAATAGAAGCTAGCAACTCCGGGTCAAAGGATCATCTAATCCAACTTTTGAGCAGCCGAGAAATTGAAGAACGGACATTTGCTTAAATTTGTTGCCTCACCCTGAGATGAGATCAAGGGAAGGTCGATCTGAATCGAGCACAATCAATTTCTTAAGTATAGATCCTTACTAAATATATATCCTGATATGTTACTTACAAACGCACGTAACACATGCCCGGGACTTGACTGTCGTGTCTGTGCGTGATATAAATGTTTCGTACTAACAAAATAAATTGTGTAAACCCCTTAATTAAATAAAAAAATGTATTAAAAGCTTGTGAGATACACATGCATTAGGTTAGCTCGAACATGGCAAACTTAATTGATAATGCTTTAATTGATGTACCAAATGTTTGTTTAAACTGTAAACTGCGAGGAAATTGTTGTGAAAGTTGTCTATTCGCATAATATACTCTTGAAGTACTATGTTGGCAATCTAGACATATTATTTAATATCCAGCTCAATAACTAGTCAATATGAAAATAATAGTGGATTTATAAGTGACGATAGTACCTTTCTTATTACAAATAATGTGTAGATAGTAAGATAGATATAAGATTGGATTAAGCAGGAGCTTTTCCGATCAATAAGTAAATGCTTATTTTCTCCTTCAGATTCACATGAGATAAATTCAGGTTTTCAAGGTCCAGGGAACGTATGTTTTGATACCGTAGTTGTATATATGTGATTTTAATTTCTTCTCATCATGGAGGTCCTAATTTCTTCAATTCCTTCTGCTTAAATATGATAAATAATTGAGAAACATATATTTGTGGAATAAAAATTGTTTGTAATGTGAAAGAAACACAAAAGGACAGGTTGGCAGGAAGTGTGAGGACTAAGATACACGGAATGGCATAGAAGTTGCACTTGTTCTTCTTCTTGTGGGATTCTTATTCCTAACATCACGTGGCTTTGCGCTGTGTTTCTGCTTGTGTATCCCACCTTTCTCCTAACCTCTTTCTTATTGGTCTATAACGTAATAACATTGACCATACTTTTGAGGTTTAATTAATTATGTTTATGTTAATCATTCTTTGTTTTTATAGTACTACCTTTTAGACTTGTCCTGATAGAGGCTTGAAGACCGAGTCTTGAAGCAAGGACGACGCGTCTTCATTGTTACGAAGCCTCTCGAAGCATGCGTTTTAGATAGGAAAAATGCAAGACTCGAAGGTCCTTAAGACCGGGTCGTGTAGTGTGCGACTGTGCGTTTTAGTGTTTTGGTGAGATATATTTATATTTAAGTGAGGTATGTTTTGGTGGTGAAGTTTGGTTGTCTTATTGTACTAGGTTGATGGTGAATTGGTTGTTTTATTATTAGATTGATAGTAAAGTTGATTTTAGAGAGATAAAACTGATGTTGCGTTGAGGTGACGGTGATAAATGCAGTTTGAGATCTCCTTATAACTCCCGGTCTTATTGTATCTTTAATTGAGTTCATAGAGTTGAATATCATTTTTATCCTTTTTTATAACCATTTCAAGTAAATGAACGATGTTTATTTAGTGACAGAGGTTTTAATGACAGAAAAATGTCATTAGATCTAACTTTTTTTGATACTTTTTAAAAGGTGTTGGCAAAAGCATAAAACTTTTGAGATTGAATGACACGTTTTGAAAACAAAATTTGTCATGAAAGGCAAAAACTATGTACTTAACACTTATTTTTTCACTATGAATACATTTTTAACTACTGCACTTCTACATGCACTTTTTTAAGTGTAAGAGAAGCACATGAAGATTTTAATGACACTCTTTTTATATTTTTGGTGACACTTTTAATTTTAGTGGCACTCTTTTTTTATGTGTCATGGGATGATAATTTTTGTTTTAGTGTTAATCCCATTATAAACAATGAGTTTGAATTTAATTATACTAGGGATGTGCTTGGCATAGAGTATTAAAAAGCAAGAGCATTGAGCGTTCTGATCTTTATTGCTCGTTTGATAAGTAGCAAGTAGCTTTATTTATTTATTTGGAATACATTTTCAACGCTATATGAAGTATTTAGAAGCGTTGAGTATTTAGGAACTATTTTACATATTGTGATTACACCTACAGTTACATTACCAAACATTTATATAGAAAAAACTGTTGCTTACAGATATTGCTCACTGCTAATGCTTACTGCTATGGCTCACTGCCAGTTGCGGAACTAGAACATTTTTTTTGGGCCGAATCGGAGATTTGTTTGTAACCTCAACTAAATTACCCCTAAAACCTATAATATTTACACTAGGTGCCGCAAATTTTGGGAGGTCGGGACCCTCCCCTGCTCTTACATAGTTCCGCCCATGCTCACTGCTACTGCCATTTTTGACAAATACATTGGAAGTGTCATAAGTTAATGCATGGTTCGATTCATTTTTAATGTCTTGAACAAGAGGAATAGCTGATTACTTGTAATGGTAAACTAAAATATGTCAAAAAAAAAAACTCCGTAACGAATTTCATTTATGGCTTATTTCCCATGTGTATGGGTTTTTTTGCTGTTTTCTTCAACAGTGAATTAACTTATATATTTATGAACTAACTTATACAAAGATTTTACAGATATGACTTGAACCCGAAATCCGTACAATTGTATCTTAAATAAGAACAAGCTGGTTCTTACAATGTTATTGTGATTTAGTCAGATTTATTTACCGTTTATAGGAAAGTAATAAATATTCCCGGGAAATGCAAGGTACGTGCCAAGGTGTAAAAAAGCAAATATGATAAGAGCCGTTGAAGGGTAATTAGGGAAAGTAATAATTATTCCCACGCCCACCCCACCCACCCATAGACAAACCATATGGGCTGCTTTGCAGTGAATTCCAAGAAATACACATTTGTTTCTAAAAAGGTGGGACTATTTATCATTCACAAAATTATATGCTAGAGAGTATTAGTTTATATATTTCTGTTAAAATATTATTATTCACATTTTCTTTTATAAAATATTTTAAATCAATTGTTCACTATTAAAAATGAATAAAAAAAGTTGGATATAAATTACTATCATATTACCCTTGTTTAATATTATCATTACAAATCTTAAAGAAAATAACAATTAATTAGTTAAAGATAAAATTGCATTTTATAAAAAGTAAGACTGTAAGAAAGAGATAAAACAATAATGATAATGTTTTTTTTAGAATGAAAAAAGTAGTTAACAAAGATACATAGTTTTTGTATCATTTTAATGCAATAACCAGGACCAATGAGTGTTTTCGAAGATGACCATGAACCACATGTATTTTTGTTGCGTAGAGGTAAAATTATATCATATGCATTTTCTTTCTTATAAATGCACTTAATTTTAATTTATGTGTTACAAGCATTTTTTAATTTTACAAAATCCCTCAAGTGACTTCTAACCTAGAGTCCATCATTAGTGACAACTATTCTATATCTAATCATTCAAAATGGTTTATCACAATAGGCAGGAAACAAGCCTACTGAATAACGGCCGGCTGTACATCTACTAGGTTAATAACTGATAAGTAAGAAGTAAGCCATGTAATTTACGATTAAAGTGACACTATGCTGAGATTTGAGCTTATAACATTTGCTTAATACTACACGTTTCTCTTTATTAGACAACCACAACGAGGACAATATAGTAATTATGTGATACTTCATTACATCAAAATATAAATTTAACCAACAAACTCATAGCAATTCACCATAGATGTTATAAAATCAAATCTCAATACACAAGAAACACGCAAACGAATTTGTTTTTGTAAATAATCTAGATTCTACCGAGTTTACATATTCCATACGATTCTCTTACAAAAAACATGTGCTAGGATTATGTAAAGGTATTGTAAACTTGTATGTATGATTATATGATGGTATTATGTATTAGTTGAACAATATTTGGTCTAGTGATACGTGAATAAGTCATGTAGGTTTAGTTTTCAGTTGAGATGTAAAAAAATCTGTATTTATATAAAAGGAAAAAAAAAAAAAAAATACAAGAGTGTATTGCAAAATAAGAAATTAAAAGTGAAAATAACAAATGAAAAAAATAATAATAATAAATAAATAAATAAATGTTGAAGTGAAGTGTACTTACATACTTACATAGGTTGTTGTCGTTACAGTTTAGCTTCTCTCTCTCTCTCTCCCACACAAAAACACATAGATACCTCAACACTTTTGCTGCACTCCACATTCACCACTCACTTCTCCTTCTCCTTCTCCTTCTCCTCCCCCTATTCTCTCTCTCATTTCCTTCATACCCATTTAACCATTTTATATATATATTCATATCAAATCTGGTGGAATTTGCAGCTTTAATGTGATGGAGTCACCACCACCAACACCTGCAGAAGATTGCTGCGTTAAAGTAGCTGTTCACATTCGTCCCTTACTTGGTGATGAGAAGCTTCAAGCTTGTAAAGATGTTGTCTCTGTTGTCCCTAACAAACCTCAGGTCCTTAACCTACCCATTTTCATGGATTTGTTTCAAAACTTATAAGATCCACTAGATCTCAATCTTAAGTGCCATAATTTGGATTGAAAATGTTTTTGGTAATATGGGTTTTTATCATTTTGTATTAGATTACTAAATTTGGTAAAAAAAAAAAATGAATCATTAGGATATGTAATGTTATATATATTCAGGCTAACTAGGTAGACTCTAGCTTTTTTTCTGGCTAAGTATTTTTTTTTAGCTGTTTATATAATGTCATAAGTCATAACTGTAATGTATTATTGGTAATTTAGTATATATGTATAGAAGGTGAATTACTGATTGATTGTGTTTAATTATATATAGGTGCAATTGGGTACACATTCGTTTACTTTTGATCATGTCTATGGAAGTACTGGAACACCATCATCTTCCATGTTTGAAGACTGTGTTGCTCCTCTTGTTGATGGTTTGTTTCAAGGCTATAACGCTACGGTTTTAGCTTACGGGCAGGTATACATTCGGCTATTCGAGATTTGTTGTTATGTTTGTGAATTATATATGAAGGTATATTTGATATGGTAAGTTTCGCAGACGGGTTCAGGGAAGACGTACACAATGGGTTCTGGCTGTAAAGATGGTTCGCAAACTGGACTTATTCCTCAAGCTATGAATGCTTTGTTTAACAAGATCGAAACTTTGAAGGATCAAATTCAATTCCAGTTGCACGTCTCTTTCATTGAGGTATACGCCAGTTTATGATCTTTAAATATGTGAATTGTCTGTTTTGGTACTAAATCTTGATTTGTAATGTGAAGATTTTGAAAGAGGAAGTAAGGGACTTGTTGGATCCTAACTCGAGTAACAAATCAGATACGGCGAATGGGCAGACAGGAAAAGTAAATATTCCCGGGAAGCCGCCAATACAGATTCGTGAAACTTCAAATGGTGTAATAACACTTGCGGGATCTACTGAATGTAGTGTTCAATCATTGAAAGAAATGGCTGATTGTTTGGAACATGGATCGTTAAGCAGGGCAACCGGGAGCACTAATATGAATAATCAATCAAGGTTGACTAATATATTTTAATCTCCTGTAACTTTTTTATGTGTTATAAAAATTATGTAGACTCTTTCTTATATGTTATTACAATTTTTATGCAGTCGTTCACATGCTATTTTCACCATCACGGTTGAACAAATACGCAAACCAAATACTGGTGATGCCAATTTGAATGAAACAATGGGTGATGAATATCTTTGTGCTAAGTTGCATTTAGTTGATCTTGCTGGATCAGAACGAGCTAAAAGAACAGGTTCTGATGGCATGCGGTTCAAAGAAGGTAGGAATTGGGATTATTTGTTAATGTTGAAATTTCAACGGTGGTGATACTAATAATACTTGTATGTTGATGTCAACAGGAGTTCATATTAACAAGGGTCTTCTTGCGCTTGGAAATGTCATTAGTGCCCTTGGTGATGAGAAGAAAAGGAAAGAAGGTGCTCATGTACCATATCGAGATAGCAAACTTACTCGCCTCCTACAGGTTTGACAAAATAAATAAATTCACTTTTTTTTTTTTCTTTGGAACAGGACAATTAAAATTCATTTCCGCTTAATTTGCACTTCATACAATTGCAGGATTCACTTGGTGGAAACAGCAGAACTGTTATGATTGGTAACTTTTATATCTCAATTTTACTATTTACTTATAAGTTATAACTTTTTTGTGATTAACAATAAAGTATTGAATTTTACACAAATTTATAATTATTTGATTTTCCAGCTTGTGTTAGTCCTGCTGATATAAACGCCGAGGAAACATTGAACACGTTGAAGTATGCTAATCGTGCTCGAAATATTCAGAATAAGCCTGTGGTAAGTATACATTTATTCTTTTAACAATTTAGTTCTCTCAAGGCATTGTCTAATAATGCTACATTTTTATACCATTCAATAGGTGAATAGGGATCCAATGTCGAGTGAGATGTTAAAGATGCGCCAACAATTAGAGTGCTTACAAGCAGAACTTTGTGCTCGTGGTGGTGGTTCTCCGGGTGAATTACAGGTATAAATTGATAGATTAAAATATATTGAAATTTAAAAAAAGATATCTCTGTTATAATCTTGTGCTTATATGAACTTGATTCAGGTATTAAGGGAAAAGATAGCTTGGCTTGAAGCTACAAATCAGGATCTTTGTAGGGAACTTCATGTTTACCGCAGCAGAGGCATTGCCATTGATCACTCTGAAATGGATACTAAAGTATATACTAATTCATCAAGTTTTCTTTTTAATAATTATAAGATATTGCTTTTAGGGCTATGTTCTAATTGGCGCAAATGTTACAGGTTGATGATTCGTTTTGTGAGGAACCTGATGTGCTGAAAAGGAGTATGGATTCATCTGATTATCAAATGAGTGAAGGTGGTACTGCGCGCCTTTCTCTTGCTCAACCTTTAGCTAATTTAAGCGCATCCCTAAACTAACAGTAAGATTTTTGTAACATGAATATTATTAGGTGATTCTGGGGTTATAGATGAAGAAGCAGCAAAAGAGTGGGAGCATACTCTTCTCCAAGATTCCATGGACAAAGAACTACACGAGTTGAATAAACGTTTAGAGCAAAAAGAGGTATGTCTACTTTCTTATATTTCCTATTTAAATTTGTTTGATTTACAAATATAAATGAATCATATTTTGTAAAATTATTTTAATGCAGTCGGAGATGAAACTTTTTGGTGGATTTGATACAATGACACTTAAGCAACATTTTGGGAAGAAAATAATGGAACTTGAGGACGAAAAACGAGCTGTGCAGGTATATATAAGCATATCAAGTTTTGTTCATCTTTTACAATTTTTGTTTCACTTTAATTTAGGTATTTGTTTACTGATGCAGAAAGAGAGGGATAGATTGCAAGCTGAAATTCAAAATCTTTCAGCTACTTCAGATGGACAAACACAAAAATTACAAGACCTGCACTCACACAAGTTAAAATCACTCGAGTCACAGATTCAGGATCTCAAAAAGAAAAAGGATAGTCAAGTTCAGATTATGAAGCAAAAACAAAAGAGTGACGAAGAAGCAAAGAAATTGCAAGATGAGATACAATTTATAAAAGCACAAAAGGTTATTTATTTTTTTTAAAGGAATTATCTTATGTTTTATCTGTTAATACGAATTAAATTTGGTGCTAATTTATATGAGACTGTAGGTTCAACTGCAACACAAGATAAAACAAGAAGCTGAACAATTTCGACAATGGAAAGCATCTCGTGAAAAAGAATTGCTACAGGCATGTATTTATTATTGTCACGTTCATTCTTATATTGCTAAAACCGTTTGAACTCCGCAGATATATGAAGCTGGTTTTTTTTCTGCTATTTTTGTTTATTCAGTTAAAGAAAGAAGGACGGAAGAATGAATATGAAAGACATAAACTGCAAGCTCTTAATCAACGCCAGAAAATGGTTAGATTCTTTTACTAGAACTTGTTAATTTTTTACTAGTATTTACAGTTATGTAACCTCATAAAATTTCAATGACTGATCCGTATATTGAAATTTTCTTTTAGGTTCTTCAAAGAAAGACAGAAGAGGCTGCAATGGCGACCAAGAGGCTCAAAGAATTGCTCGAGGCCCGCAAATCAAACCGTGACAACACAGTAACTAGCAATGGGAACGGAGCCAATGTACAGGTAAATATCGAGACTAATAAAATTTTGGTATCATCAGACATCTTTGTACTTTTATAAAGTCAAGATTTTTATTGCAGAGCAATGAGAAGTCATTGCAGCGTTGGCTTGATCATGAAGTTGAAGTGATGGTGAATGTTCATGAAGTTCGACATGAATACGAGAAACAAAGCCAAGTGTAAGTAAATTTGTATAATCTAATGCTTTTTATGATATAAATATGGATTATGGAAAACAAGTTTATATTATTTATATGATGTTCAGACGTGCTGCACTAGCAGAAGAGCTAGCAGTTCTTAGACAAGTTGAGGAATTTGCTTCTAAAGGAGTTAGCCCTCCAAGAGGAAAGAATGGTTTCTCGAGGTGCAAACAATTCTACTTCAATTTGTTTTATATTTTATTTTAATTTTTGGGTACAGTTAATAATATAGCGTGTGTGTGTTTCAGGGCGTCATCTTTGTCACCTGATGCAAGGAGTTCAAGAATATCTTCATTAGAAAGCATGTTAAGCATTTCATCCAACTCACTTGTATCAATGGCTTCACAACTCTCTGAAGCCGAAGAAAGAGAACGTGCTTTTTCTACACGTGGACGTTGGAATCAGCTTCGTTCAATGGCTGATGCAAAAAACCTTCTCCAATATATGTTCAACTCTCTTGCAGATGCTAGGTATAAAATGGTCATGTTATTACTCTAATACTAAAAAACACAAAATAGGTAAAGTACTTATTTTATGGTTCTATCTAAATAGGTGCCAATCATGGGAAAAGGATATTGAAATAAAAGAAATGGAAGAACAGTTGGAAGAGCTTGTGGGTCTCCTGAGACAAAGTGAACTAAGAAGAAAAGAAGCTGAAAAGGAGCTTAAAATAAGGGAGCAGCAAACTGTCGCTATTGCATTGGCTTCATCCACTCCGCCTCCGGTATGACAATAATGCATGAAATAGTCTATATTACATTAAAATAAAGAGCTAATAATGATCAAACTACTAATTTTTCACCAATTATACGCTTTAACCCTTAGACGTTTAATTCAAAATGGTTCATTCTTTTACCTTTTTTAATACTAGAAATGAACCAATCAACTTTCATAACTTTCTGAACTAAATCCATTATTATTTTTTGGTGTCATGGTCTTTTCATTTTTTGTACTCACTTAAAATTTGCAAATAAAGCTTCATGGAGTAAAAATAGTGAATCATTAGTAGTTATACCAAAATTTAGTAACTTTGTGATTTATAACTTCTTGTCTGAAACAGAATAACTCCCACAACTCGCTAAAGCACGTGGCTGATGACATGAGTGGTCCGCTATCTCCAAACTCCGTTCCAGTACCAAAACAGCTGAAATACACAGCTGGCATAGCCAATGGTTCAGTAAGGGAATCAGCAGCCTTCATAGACCAGAAACGAAAGGTTCGCATCTTAATTAGTTGCTATTTATTCTTTAGTTTCTATAGTTTACTAAGTTTATCTTAATGTGCAGATGGTTCCAATGAGCCAACTGTCATTAAAGAAGCTAGCAATGGTGGGGCATTCTTCTGGTAAACTGTGGCGATGGAAAAGGAGTCATCATCAATGGATAATGCAATTCAAATGGAAATGGCAAAAACCATGGAGACTCTCGGAACTTATTAAGCACAGTGATGAAACTATCATGAGATCAAAACCTCGTTCACTGCCGCCACCTGTATCAGACGTCATGTATCATAGACATTAACTTTATATATGTATATTCATTCGTATTTCACTCACCTTCATCTCCAACATTACAGTATAGTCAAGAATATGAAGGAAAAAAAATAAGTGCAGTGTGATATTAGGTGTGTGTTGGAAATTCATCCCTGCTTGTAGATGGCTGGTTGGTTGATTTGCTGATTTTGGATAGCTATAAGTTTATAATATTGAACCGGAAATGGTGGCGTCTTGTGAAGTCATTAGGGCGGTTTCTGAACGTTTATGGTTTTGGATTGCAGTTGCTGATGTGGACTTCCTCTGATGCGCTCGTTCAAGATGAAAATAGTGTGTGTTTTCTAGTTTGGATTTTTGAATACATAGGTGTAGTAGTTGTATTATTCCTAATTTGTTTGTAGTGCATAGTATGAGTGCAAATAGTGATTTTGTTGGAAATTAACTTGTAAACATTTATTAACAATGGCAGAAAAGACTGATTCGTGATGTTTGCCAAGAATGCTCCCCATTTTATTTTTCGGGTTGCTTGGTCAGAATTGTATTGCGTTCTAGTCATGACACTCACACTTCATCGTATACGCGATCTTATGATATTTACGTGATTTTTGAATTTTGATAACAAGTAAAATACACCGTGGGAATGATGCAACTAATATCCAGGAAAAAAATATCATAGACTGACCGGTCAAATTGCAATCACGAACTGGTGATTACTTGTTTCAACTTGATCAGGTTCCGTTGATTGTTGAACAACCTAAGACAAGTCATGGTTTTAAGTGGTACATCGACTCTTGTAAGATTGCTTATTTGCTTTCGTATGTTATTGTTAATACTAGTATATAAGTAGCAATCTTAGGTTACTAGTTAACCTACGATTATTAAGCAATCTTCAGAAAATTTGTTATCGCATGTTATTGTTAATACTGGTCTCGGTAGTAACTAGTAACCTAAGCTTATGTCCGTTAAAATGACGAAGTGTTTCATTAGCCAGTACGTCTATAACTACGAGTATATGAGTAGCAATTATGGCCTAAGATGATCAAAGTTACTTGTAACCGAAAGAGTAATGTATATTATACACTCTTCAACCATCTTCAAATTGGTCTAGCTAGTGATATATTGTTTCCAAAATCTCATAACAGACTAGAGTTCAAACTTCAAAAAATAAATTGCTCTTGGCTTCAACATCTTGACACTTGTTCCATCACCTGCTGGGCTGCACAGGTTTACACAGCAAAATCGTTGATTCTTAGTTCACTTGGGCAGTAACCGTTTTTGCTCTTGAGCTACATTTTATTAGCTGTTGGGCTGCGTAGATTTATGCCAAGATGAGAAGCCTCCTTTCGGATGTTGGGCTGCAATCTATTTCTTTTATTCTTATATTTGCTGGGATAGATGTTTACATTTAGTTTTGTATCGTCCATAAATTTGTATCTAGACGTAAAGCTGCTAAGGCTACTACTTTAGGCTTTTGATTTCTTTTTTAAGTCTTTTACAGTGATTTTTTAGCCTCATTTATGTATGTTAAGTTTTATGCCTTCTATATTATACGCAACCGACCTTTTAGGATTTAATGAAGTAAATTATACAAATCGTAAATACCACTGTAGTGAAAATTATATAACTTGATCAAAATGACATAAAAAGAAAAGGTTGTTAGTCATATGTTTATGTTAGACCGATTGTATTTTGTATAGGCTAAGGCCCGACTATCATTTGTTACGTTACATTATAATGGTCGTCACCAACGATCCGGGGTTGAAGCATAGTTGACGTTGAATCTAAAGGATCTACTATGTATGGTTCGGTCATTAGCAATGAGATACAAAAACACTTTGATACTTACATGGTATCAGTCACCAGAACAAAAAATCAATCCTAAAACCCTACCCTGTTTATTCTTTCTTTCTTTTTTCTCTCTTTCTTTTTTATCTATTTTTTTATTTTTTTTTCGTGTTTTCATTGTTGCAGTTTGGGTCAATCGTTGGTTTAATAGATAACCAGTAGACACATAGGTTTAGTTAAGGGCGATCGTTGGTTTACTAGATAACCAGTCGTCTTGTTTAATACATAGTTTTCAGTCGATCGTTGGTGTTCGCTTGTTCACCAGTCGAGGTTCTTGATCCAGGTTTGTCTTTATTCTTCTTTTGTTGTTCAAGTTCCATAATCGATCGTTGTTGGAGTGTGATAATCAGTATATTGGGCCGGGTGCGGCTCCGCTGTGATAGCACTGGAGATCTTTACCCTGTTACAAAGCCCTCCACCATTCCTCATGCGTTTCTCACCGGTAAGTATATGTGGCACCAGCGTCTTGTACATCCAGGAAGTGAAGTGTTACGTGTTGGGTCAAAAAAATCGACCCAATTGTTTCTAACAAGTATTTAAACATAAAATAGCCAAATTCACCTTCTGAAGATCAGTGAGCATCAAGTCTCTGATAACTATCAGAGAGGATGTCACTTCATAACTATCAAAGTGAACCTGATAGTTATCAGAAGTAATATACTCCTTGAGAGTTATCAGAGAACATGTCTCTCTGATTATTATTCAGAAGATGACTCACTGATAAAGAAATCAGTGAGTGTTGTATAAAGCTCAAAACACCTGTATGGCTTCAGGGAAGTCGAAGACCAACTGAAGAAAACATCTCACAAACTGATGCGGAGTCAGGAAGTGATTTAAAATGAGCTAAAGACAACAATGGAGTCACTGAGATCCGACAAATGTCTCTTTAACTCTGAAGACTTAATTTTGTATTTCAACCACAACCTTTGAATGCATGGGCGGGAAACTTTCTTGAGAAGATAAGTTCAAGTATTTATCGATATATGTGAAACAGGCATTGGAAATATAAGTTATCAAATCAGGAAAGCCGAAAGTACGCTTCGAACTAGCTACTAGGTACGTGCCTAGCTATAGTAAGTAGACAACTTACTATGCAACCCTAATGCAACCACTGTTTCCCCTCCTGTAAAAACACTCGGTTGGAAACAAAGTTAAGTAGAGATTCCTACAAAGTATTATGGTTAGAATCGTCCTCTCCTAGAAACAACAAAGCAGCTAGCAGTCTTTTGTTGTTTGATTTAGGAGAGTTTCATTTGTCAACTTGGGGGTAGTTTTTCGTAGGCTATTCCTTGTAAATCTTTGTCATTCATTCCTTAATAAGATTTCGAAAAGTTAAAAAATCCCAATGGTGTTATTAGCATGTTTGTATCGTTCTCAAGCAAACCCAACCTCACATATGTTAATGTTCATCAGTTTTCCTCACTTGCTAAAACTGTTGTTCATATCATTCATGGTTTGCATGAACGCGTGTGCGCGAAGTGGACCCAACATTACGTCGTGTTATTTCTAGTAATTCCATTTCATGTAATAAAGAGAAGTTTATTTGTCATGCTTGTCAGCTTGGCAAAAATGTGAGGCTTCCATTTATTAATTCTACTACCTCAGTTCAGTCCTCTTTTGATGTTGTACACTCGGACTTGTGGACTTCCTAGTTCTGAGTCTTACTGGTTATAAATACTATGTTTTATTTTTGGATCATTATTCGTAATATGTTTGGGTTTATCCGTCATTTAATAAGTTTGATGTTTTGTCCAAATTTGTGTTGTTTTGCAAATATTTTTTTGACTTTTTATTTATTTTCTATGAATTAAAAACTATTTTTTTTTTTTTTTTTTTATTATTTTTTTAAAAGAAATCCTAAAAATGACAAGTGAAAAGTTTAGGGACTAAAACTGTAATTTCTCAAACTTGTTTACACTTAAAACTCTAAAATTCAAATTACAGGGACTATTTTTTGTAATTTTTGAAAGTGAAATATAAAGGAAATTAAGACTAACTCCAATTACACTTTTACAGAAACTACAAGGACTAAAAATGTAAAAATAGAAAAATGTTTCTGTTTTACTTTTCTTTTACAAACAGCCTAACAAGCTAAGTTTATAAGCTTGTAAAAAGCTCAAAACTTAATCAAATAACAAACCAAAAGCTGTTCTATAAAGCTGAGCAACTAGAGTTTACCAAAATCTAAAAAGCCCTATCACAAATTGATCAATTAAGCTCTAATTTTGCTCTAGAACAGTGGAGGAAATGAGAACATGCAATAGCTATTTATAACAGCAGATTTGATCAATAGTTTACAAGCAAATTAAACTATCCAAATGTTTATGAATCAAACTGAGTTCAACAACTAGAGAATTAGGCCAGATTGACTATCTAAAAACATCATAATATCTCAGATTCAACAACAATTGATCTATCAAATCTCATATGAACTCAGTAGGTAACCAGGCAGTTTACACTAATTTCCAAAACAGTTGACTAAATTTAGGCAAATTCCAATTGACTGGTGTGAATTATAACTACTAATTACTAAAAATCTAGAAGTATTTAAGCTAATATATCACTAGATTCACTGATCTAAGCTAAAAGTTTATCAGATTCTAACAATTAGAACTCCTTATTATATCAGAAATAGTAGTGATTAAAAATGAGATGGATTTTTGACTTTTGACATAATTTTTGCTGTTTCCTTAACTCTAGTAGGTGCATTTGGCATATGCAAACTACTGTCATCAAAGTAATAGCAATTATCACTCAAATGTTCAATAATTCATCTACATCCAAACACCCCTATATTAATTAAATTTCACTACAACTATTATATCTAAGCTGAAATTAATCAAATCAATGATCTCTATCAATCAAGCAACTCTAAATGACAGCAAATCAACAATTAAACTCAGCTTATTAACACTAAATCTCAGAATCACTTATTACTCAAAAACTACACAGTTTACTAGTAGATAGAATTCTACTTAACACAAGCTTTAAACAACTATCTAATCCTACTCAGTACATCTTAGTAGCTCAGATATTACAACTATCACAACAAAATCACAGATTCACAGATCACAGGAGATTAAACAATCTAACTATCTCTCTAACTACTCAGATAAGTTCTAATTAAATCTCAACTACATCAATCAATCTCAATGCAACAGTATCAATAGATCTAAACTACAACTAACAGAATTCAAAATGAATTATTGGAAATGAGAAAATGAAATCTTACAGAGTGCTCAGCTCAACTCCAACAACAATCTACCAAAGTAACTTAACTGAATCACCCCAAAATTCTATATAATTCATCTCCATACCCCATAATACTCCTCTGTAACATAAACTCCCACTGAATTATCCAAAACCTGCTTAAACTTCTTCCATTGATTTTCATTGACTAACAATAACTTGAACAGATTTAAGCTGAAACTTATTCTAAACAATCTCTCTGAGTACACTGAGCTTACAGAAGCTTAACAAAGAGAATGAAAACAGCTTTAAATGGAAACTAGTTTCAATATTTTTTATATTTTTATCTTATCTGAATTTTTTTATTTTTATTATTGTTTTGAAAAAGATTAGTTGTGAAAGCTTTGAAGAAATAAGATGGAGATTAAGCTGAGATTGAACTAAATTCTGGAAAATAAGATGAGAGCTTATGAGATTTTTAAAAGCTAACAGTTAAACTGAAAATATACTTCTATTAGAAATCTCAAATTTACAGATTACAATGAAAGGAAAATAAGAAGAAAATTCGACAGCATTTCATTACACTAAAACTACACCACCAAATGAAGAGAAATGAGGAGTATTTATAGCAGATGAGCTAGGAGCGTGCAAGCTTTGGATCCCTTCTGTAGAAACTACTAGAAACGCCATGTTGGCAATCCTCCTTCACGTGTGTGCTTTTTTTCTGGCCTTCAGATCAAATCCCAATGATTGGAATCAATCTTAACCCTTGGATTGAGTGATAGTGAGGTGTTCCAGCCAATGAGATTCTGCCACGTAACCCATCCGTGTGTTTCTTTGGCTCTGACAGCTTTCTGACACCCCTGACCTTCTAGAAGTATGCACGAATTTACTCAATTGCCCTTAATTACGGTTAATTTTGACGGGGTAAAATTAGGGTTCTTGGAGTGAACAGTGAAACTGGGTAAATGTGGATTTGGGGGAAGGGAATAAGGCGCGGGGTTTTTTTTATTATTTATTTGACTTCTGGACCGGGTCAAGGGGTTGGGATGGGCTTTTGGGCTTGTGATGGGTTTATGGGGTTTGGTTTATTTTTATAAGTAATAAAGTTTGGATAAAATCACAAGGACTAGATTGTATTTTCTAAAATTGCAGGGACCATTTGTGTAGTTTTCCAAACTTTCTTTTAAGGACCATTCTTGTCATTTTATGATTCTTTAAGGACTTGAATTGCCAATCTGAGCTCAAATATGATCAACACTTTAGAATTCTTCTCCGACCTCGGCTTTTGCAACTCTCTTCCAAACCTGTGCTCGTTTCGTCATTTTTGTCTCGGTTTTTGTCCAATTTTGAATTATCTACCCCTGCACAATCAAAAACACAAAAGCAAGTAGATCTTTGGCATTCGTTAGTGTTTTTGGTCGTTTTAAGTCTTAAAATGGTGAAAAACCGATATGTGATTTCACACATATCGTTCGCACTCAATTTAAGTGTGAAATAAAGTCATTTCAGTGTAATCATGGTGGTGAATTTGACAACCACGCTATTCATAAGTTATTTGCTGATAATGGAATTCAGTTTTGCTTTTCTTGTCCACGTTCCTAACAAAAAGAGAAATCTGAAAGGATGATCCGAGCCATCAACAACCTTATTTGCACATTATTATTTCAGGCTCATCTATCTCCCAATTATTGGACTGAAGCTCTTAATATGGCCATTTATTTATTAAATATTTTACCATCATGTGCCATAGACAATGAAATCCCTTTTACCCAACTTTTTGGTACCACATCTGACTATAGTATTTACGTACTTTTGGGTGTCTTTGTTACCCTCACCTTGATACCAATCACAAATTTGAACCCTGGGCTACACCTTTTATCTTTTTAGGCCATGCCACCAATCATCGTGGCTATCGTTGCCTCGACTTTAACACAAATAAAATTATCATTTCCCGGCATGTTACTGATGAGACGGTTTTTTCGTTTGGCTCAATGACACTCACCGTGAGTCCCTCATATGATTTTTTGGATGAATTGTCTAATGTCATTTCTAATATCATCATATCATCACTCACAACTCACCCCACTCCACCAAATGTTCAAAATGATACCCAAGATATTCCTACAAATATCACATCAACTGCTACACAAAATGAACCCATTCATATTGATCTTTCCACTGCTCCTGGCCCAACTTCACCAACCCAACAGCACAGCTCGTTTCCATCCAATATCGATCAAACTCCACCACCGCCCGCTTCCATTTCCATTTCCTAAAATCAATCCACTCAACCTATTAACCCGAACCCGGTCTTGATTCACCCCATGGCCACACACTTTCGTGTCGGGTCTAATCGTGTCATTCAACATCTAAGTCTTCATGTGTATTTTGTCTCTCCTTTACCTAAATCATATAACGATGCGTTTAATGATCCTAATTGGTAAAATGATATGTGTGATAAATATAATGCCCTTATTAAAAATAACATTTGGACTCTTGTGCCTAGATGATGAGGCGAAAAGTGTTACGCTTTTAGGGGGTCATTTAAGCCCTAATCCGTAATTATTTGATCAAATATTGCCTTAAATCGTTCCTTTTGTCATTTTAGGTACTTTGGAGAAGAAATCTGGAAAAGGAATCATTTTGGACGTTTTTGGAGCATAAAAGTGAAGAAAACGACAAAGTCTCAAATTATGCTGGAAACAGTACTTGACGGCGTCACTCTTTACAAGGTGACGGCGTCACGCTTTGACAAAGAGGTGGATGATTTTTATACTAGATGCCCCAGAAAGATTTTGGTAGATTTACACGTGACGGCGTCACGTGTAATTGGAAGTAGGCCGTCACGTTATGGCTTAAAGAGAGACGACCCAGAGAGATTTAAAGAGGGACGGCCTCAAGAGTAGATCTAAGCAATCCGAGAAAGGTTTTGGCGGCGAGGTGACGGCGTCACGAGCTAAAACGTGACGCCGTGAAGTTGTAAAGTATATATATATAATTTTCTAATTTTCATTCATTAAGTGTGGAACTTTTGGGAGAGCTTTAGGGATAAACCCTAGTTCGTAGAATACTGTATTTTCAGGGGTTTTTCACCCTTGAAACCTTGATGTTCAATTAAAGATAAGTCTCCTTCCAAATTAATCAATATGTCTATGTGTTGTTTGATTATATCTTATGCTTGTCTTTGCTTTAACATGTTAGGCTAGGTTTTTTCTTGTGTTTGCTTAGATCTAATGAAACCTAGCTATTGATTACATGTTGTTGGTTTGTTTGTGATTGTTGTGGGTGGGTGAAGTCGATGTTAGGCTTAAGAAAACTGGCTAACCTCCTATACGGTAACTTGCTTGAACGTCTTAAGAAACATGAATCGGATGTGTACTACGATTATATGGTTGTATTTAATGCATAAGCGAATTCTAGTGATCCCATGTTAGGAGCTTTTAGTCGGCTCGACATAGGAGTGAAGTAGGAGCTTATAGAGTTAGGGAAGATCGTACACGGCCCTACGAATGGTTTAAAGGAATACAACCCGTCATCCACACAATTACAACAAACCAATTAACCGGTAAAAGATAGCTAGGGAGTAAGGAAATCTAAGTAAACACATTTTTCTCTCATATAAGTTTCACAACAATTTACTTTTCTTGTTATTTTAAGTGTAAGGGGGATAAATGAAGACACACCTTAGAAAATGCAATTACGCTTGATTTTTGTTTTGTTTAATGGTAGATTTGTAATAAAACTAAGAGAAATATTTGTTAGGGCAATTTTAGCGCCAAATTTAAAATTTTTTACAACATATAGGAGTGAAACTTTAGTCTTAATAAGCGTCTCATGGATAGGGAATTGTATTACTAGCACAAAAACCGTACCACTCAAAAATTTTCCCCCAAATATGTGAGGTTCACCCCTAGAATTGTTAGGAAAAGCATTCATTGTTGGTGCTTGTGTGTGTACCGGTAGTTTATAGATTCTAGAACTTGCGTTAGTGACCGTCCCAAATCCACAAGTGAGACTACATTCGTGTAGTTAGATTTACTACATGATAAGAGGCATTAGGATAACCCATGTTTTACACCCGTAATATAATTACATTGACTTCATTGGTCAAGTAATTCTCCCACACCTTAGCGTTGTACTCATTTTTAGTACACAATACCCCTAGTACACCCCTCAGAGCCTATCTTTTTGTTTCTAACTTTAAGCATTTTACTTAAAGGAAGAATTAGTTTACAATCCACCCCAAATGTACACCCAAATCGCCTTAGCCTACCTTGTATGCACTCATCTTTAGTGCATTTTTGTGACAACATTTATTTAAACTCTTAGTTAATTGTCTTATTGATTACATGGTTGCTAAGTCGATTCATATCCTTGTACATATTGTTTTGGGACGATTGAGACTCATGGGTAAAGTACTAATGTAATAGAGTAATGGAGAAGAACGTCAATTATTACCCCCATATGTGCGTTAATGTTTTAAAGTACTCAGAGTTTTTCAATTATCTTAATTCGAGTCATTAGAATAGTTAATTGTAAAGTATGTAAAAGTTCAAGTGTAAGGGGAGAACCGAGGCCCCTATGATGTATTATTTTGGATGGTAGGGCAAGAGTGTATGAAAAAAAAATCGAAAAAAACAAGAAAAATGAAAAAAAATGTTAATACAAATATCGTCCTAAAAACGTTATTTATATTTTACGATCTTTTACCATGTTTTGTTAACGACAAAATATAAGGTAAAGTTTAGCAACAAGTTATAAACATGAGTTTAAGTATTTTACACATTTTGTCTAGACATAAACATAACCTTTAACTTGTTCTTATTGCTTCTAGTCAAAATGATTTTTAAGCTTATTTAGAAATCTTTTATTACATCATACATAGCATCATGTTTCTTGTATTGTAGCTTGATCTTATTGAGATATGTTGAAGATTTGAGTTAGATATACNTGAAAAAAAAAATTAGAAAAAGAAAAGTAGAAAAAACATACGGACTACCATCCCGTTTCATTTTATCTTTATTTATGATTATGTTATTTTCTTTTTAGCTTAAGTCGAGTCGAGTCTTGGCTTAGCAACGCCACCTTATGCATGTATTTGATCAAGATAATTAACTCGCCACCACTAAAAATACCCTTAATTCCAACAAAACCGTGTTTATCATATCCCTACACCTAACATTACAACCCTTGAAAAGCCCTCGTTGATAGTTTATCTCAGGTGCTTACGCCTAGTGGAGGAGGTTTTTGATCCTTTCCCAAGCCTATGGTAATTTATTTGCTATGACAGGTAGTGAGTGATATTTCTTCCATTTCCATTTAGTTATATAGGTTTATAACACCCGAGAGATGAGAGTATCCAAACACTATTTGTAAGGTGCTAGTATATGATTTCCGTGCTTGTTATGACTAGGGTGGAATACCTATTTATTGTAATTACTTTTATATTAGTGTTAAATGACCCCTAGCTCATATTTTGATTGGAATAAAATCGCATTTGCTTGAGGACAAGCAAATCTCAAGTGTAAGGGTATTTGATGAGGCGAAAAGTGTTACGCTTTTAGGGGGTCATTTAAGCCCTAATCCATAATTATTTGATCAAATATTGCCTTAAATCATTCCTTTTGTCATTTTAGGTACTTTGGAGAAGAAATCTGAAAAAGGAAGCATTTTGGACGTTTTTGGAGCATAAAAGTGAAGAAAACGACAAAGTCTCAAATTATGCTGGAAACAGTACCTGACGGCGTCACTCTTTACAAGGTGACGGCGTCACGCTTTGACAAAGAGGTGGATGATTTTTACACTAGATGCCCCAGAAAGATTTTGGAGGATTTACACGTGACGGCGGCACGTGTAATTGGAAGTAGGCCGTCACGTTATGGCTTAAAGAGAGACGGCCCAGAGAGATTTAAAGAGGGACGGCCTCAAGAGTAGATCTAAGCAATCCGAGAAAGGTTTTGGCGGCGAGGTGACGGCGTCACGAGCTAAAACGTGACGCCGTCAAGTTGTAAAATCTATATATAATTTTCTAATTTTCATTCATTAAGTGTGGAACTTTTGGGAGAGCTTTAGGGATAAACCCTAGTTCGTAGAATACTGTATTTTCAGGGGTTTTTCACCCTTGAAGCCTTGATGTTCAATTAAAGATAAGTCTCCTTCCAAATCAATCAATATGTCTATGTGTTGTTTGATTATATCTTATGCTTGTCTTTGCTTTAACATGTTAGGCTAGGTTTTTCTTGTGTTTGCTTAGAT
>LBNU01026754.1:164862-193188 GCA_014162995.1 Artemisia annua | reverse complement strand
CATATCGCTAAAACCCTAGTTTTGGTAGAAATATCGTTAAAGTTTAAAAACTCATGCAAAATTCAAAAGAACGAACTTTTTAACGTAAAAATAAGCTTTAAAGATTCACAAGGGAAACTAATGTTTTACTCATTAATAAAGCACTCTAGAGGAATCCAAAAGAAGCTTTTACAAGCTTTATGAGCTTAAATAAGCTCAAGCTTCCAATTCTAGGGGCTTTAAACTTGGTAAACCAACTTTTAAGCAAATAAGAAGCGGACAAAATTAAGCTAAAAAAGAAACTTTATGAAAAAAACCTTTAATAAGCTAAACAAAAAACGTAACAAATAGCCATTCTCACAAGCTACCAAAACCCAAAATAAGCTCAACTCATGATCTAAGGCCCACGAAATAAGCTTTTCATGGCAAGTGGTGCAACTTTTGTTGAGCTTATTTTGAAATCAAAGTAGAAGAAAGAAGGGCTTGAATAAAGGATGAAAAAGGGCAATGAAGTAAATGAAAAATACAATACAATAAGCAAGTAAAAAAGCTTAAGACTTGAAGAAAAACTTTTTGCATTAAGAAAAACATTACATGGATAAGTAAGAAAACTAAAAAATTAACTAAATCGTAACCCAAGTGAAAATGAAAGAGAGGAGATATTTAAAGGAGCCATGGAGCTTGCCTTAATTACATTTTTGACACTTTAGCCCCCTGATCTTCTAATTTGTTCATACATAGGCATTAAAAACTAAGAAGATACGGACACTAAATTGTAAAAAACACGACATAAGTCCTGTGCAACTTTGAGGTGAAAATGGTGTTGACGAGCTTTTTCCAAAGATCTTCAATCTAGTGTAAAAGTTTGATCCACTTTTCTCGGATTTTAAGGAAAGTATGGCTTCAATATTCATCAATGAGCTTTTGATTAAGTTGTCTTCCTTTGAATTTCTTGAGCCTTCGAGAAATAATCGTCTTCACGGGCCTTCTCATAAGTAGATTTCTTCTTGATTGGCCTTTAGGACTCTCTTTTCCAAAATCTTTGCTTTTTTTACGGCTTCGTTGGTTATTTTCATTGCTATTTTTGCAATATCGCATTCCTGCACATGCAGCAAACAACCAAAACAAAAACAACATATCTTTGCATTCGCGTTGTTTTTTGGTCTTTATCTACACTTAAGACTAAGGTAAAAGATATGGTAAATTTAGCACATTATCAGGTGTATTCCTAACAAGTCGTAGCGGAGTGCGTTCAATTCCCTAACTCTATAAGTTCCTACCTCACTCTATGGACGAAGTCAAGCATCGTATCATGAGCTCACCGATAAGCAACCTATGCATAAATACTACCTTAAATTGATAACGCACATACCAATTTCACGTTTTCTAAAGACGGTTCAAGCTTGTTACCGTATAGGGAGATTAAGCCAGTTTTCTCTAGTCTAAACGTAGATGAAAACATTCATCCAAATTACAACACGAACAACACATCACATGATAATCATAGTTTAAGGTTCATTAGAATCTAAGCAAACACAAGGTAAATTAGCCTAGCATGTTAAAGAGAAAGACAAGTACAAGCATAAATCACACAACACATAAAGACATATTGTATGAATTAAAAGACTTACTGGATTAAACATGCAAGTTAGAGGGTTAGGATACCCTCTAAGGTCACTAATACACGAACAGGTTAACCCTAAGTTATTCACCACCAAAATCGGACTCTAAGTTCTCCAAGGTTATATCTTAATAAAAGAAAAATCGTTCTATTATATATAGAAAACACGGGCTGACGGCGTCAAACCCAATAGGTGACGTCGTCAGCTCGGCGATTAGGGGTTTTCAGACGGCCTTTCGCTTGACGTGGTCATAAATTGCTGGTTCCAGATCTGACGGGCCTTGGTGGACGGCGGTCATCAAATTTGCACTACGAACTTCTTCTGGCCGCACGAGTATTTTTCCAAATTCTGATTGCAACTGTTCCTGACGCGTTCACCTTGATAGAGTGTGACGGCGTTCACCTTCTGTGATCTTCAAGGTCTTTTTGAGTTTTTGTTGTTTTCCGCACTTTTTCACTCCGAGAACGCCCGAAAATGCTTCTTTTGTAATTTTTCCTTCAAAAGTACCTAAAATGAGAAAAGAAACGACTTTGGGTGAAATCCAAACCAAAAACATACGAATTAGGACTCAAACCGACCCCTAAAAACGTAACATTTTTCGTCTCATCAGTCTTATTCTTTATAAGTTCTCAAAGTCATTCGTTTCGTGTATTTCTCGCTTCTTTCCTCCTATCCGTTATCCTGCACATTCATTCATATATTAAGTACCAAAAGTCCTAATAATAAGGTTATTTACTATATACTTTACATAATATCGGGGGTATAAATATGTATAATACGAGACTCATCACACTTTCTGATATTTTGGTTGAAATACAAAGTTAAGTCTTTAGAGTCAAAGAGACATTTATCAGATCCCAGTGACTCTGGTGTTGTATTTAGCTCATTATATCTCACTCCATAACTCCGCATCAGTTTGTGAGATGTTTCCATCAGTTGGTCTTCGACTTGCCTTAAGCCCTTCAGTTGGTCTTCGACTTCCCTGAAGCCCTTCAGTTGGTTATCAAAGAATTGATGCTCACTGACCTTGAGAAGGGGAATTAGGTTATTTTATGTTTAAATACTTTTCAAAGACAATTGGGTTGATTTATCAGACCCAACACTAATATTAACTGTTAGAAATAAAAAATGTATATTTTGTTCAGGTCTTGGGAATAGATTGGACATTTCATGATTCTTGTTTCGTAAGTATAAATAGTTTATAACTTGTCTTTGTCACATAACATTATCAATTAAAAAAAATTAAAAAAAATAAAATAAAATAAAACAAAACCCTCTATTATCTCTCTCTGCACACACTCAAAACACACCTATGAATGCTCTAATCTAACATCTCGATCTAATCTCTGATTATGGAACCAACATGTGGTATCAGTGCTATTGTTTGTTATTAATTGTAGTAGACTTACACAAGCATCAAGTGAACCTCATTTTGACCTCATATTGAACAAAAGTTATGGGGAAACATCTAGTGAGTGATTGGATTAGTTCTTAAATAATTTGAACGGTTAAAATTTGACTAATTGTGGCTAAATTTAGGATCTAAAAACTAAAAGTTGAATAATTTGAAAAGTGCTTAATTATTGCTTTTAATTATAAAATCTAGTGGGTTTCAGCTTTATATATTATAACATTTTTTAAATATCAAGTAAAAATAAATTTAGTAAATTTTGAATGGTTAAAATTTGTTAAAAAATGATTGTTAGTGAATTTAAGTATGTTTTTTGAGGTTGAAGATGATATACCAAGTTAGGGTTTAGTGCACCAAATATGAAGAATCTGCACTTGTTTTGAGTTTGATGTGCCATTCTATGAAAACTTTGGTATGAACATGTTTTAGTGTAAATACATTAACCTTGTGTTCGAGTTTTTGAAGAAACAAAAGAAAAGAAATGACAAGTTAAGAAAAGAAAGGAAAAGAAAAAGAAGTGAAATACAAAATTTTATTTGTGTTCTCGTGATAGAAGGAAAAGAAAAGAAACTTAATAAATTTTTTGTTCTCGAGTTTATATAAAATGAAATAAAAGTACGTCTATTATGAATATACCCCTATGTGCAAAGAACATATTTCCCCATCGTGTTATTGATATGTGTCTAATTACACATATCTTTTACCTCATTTAACAGACCAAAACAGCTAAAAACACACAGATATGCCTCATAATACTGCAAATATCCTTGGAATATGTTTTTATGTGTTTCAGGTACAAAAGGATTGAAAACAGACGAAAAACGAGCAAAGTTTGCAGAATTGGCAGAATCAGTCCCTCAACTTTCAGAAAATGTCAGAAATGGTCCCTGGAAGATTTACTCTGAATAAAAGTCAACAACAGTCCCCCAGGAATCAAGAATGACATTTGTGGTCCTTGGAATATAACTTTTAAAATTTGGCCAAACTGGCCCTTGAACTTTTAAAGTTGGCAATTTCGGTCCCCGTATGTTTAAAATTGGAAAATAAACATCAAGGAGCCTTGTGGAGTTACAAATTGGCAGGAATGGCCCTTGAAAGGAGTTTGGAAAATTGGCAGAAACACCCCCTCAATTTTCAGTTTATTGCATAAATGGTCCTTGAGATTTTAGCTAATACAAATGGACCCTCTTTAATTAATAACCCATTTAACACCCTTTTCATAAACCCATCCCCTTATAAACCCATAAACAACCAGGCCCAATCCTTATCCCAAACCAATCCCACCCTTAGCTGATAAAACACCCGGTCAACAAATCAAACGCAGGGCAACCCGCCTCCTTCCTCCTTGTTGCCCTCCATAACTAGACAAACCACCCCTGCACTCCCAACATCTTTGTCCCCTTCCATGTTCCCACTCCACAAAACAACCCCCCTGCCACAAGCTACACTGCCCCAAGTTGCAAAATGCTTTTTCCCGCCAAAATGCAAACAAACGGCCAAGATTAAATGGACTCATCCAATGGTTAAAAGAAGAGGTGGGAAAGCTCCAGGTCCCTTTTTGGAAGTCTATAAATGAAGAAAGAAGGAGAAGGGCAGAAGTGTTAGAGAGTTAGTTAGTAGTTAGTTTTTAGCCCGTAGTGTAATTTAGTTCACTAGTGTAATGTGTAATCTCTTTTCAGTATTAATGCAAATGTTTTAGTTTTTCTTAGCCACTTAAACCTTGTTCTCACTTTAACATTTCAAGTTAAATCTAAATTTTTAGTAAAAGTTTGTTCAAGCTTATTAGTATCTCAATACTCTTTCAGAAGCTCATATAGGTTCTAAAAATAGAAAAGAAAACATAAAAAAGGGGATTAAACAGGTTCATATAATCACACATGAAAATACCTTGGCTTGACAAAGTGGAAAGCAAATGGAAGTTGCTCGAAATGGATGAGCAAGATGGACCTTTTACCTAGCTTGTTTACAAGCTAGGAGCTTGTAGAGTAGCTCCTCGAGCAATTTTGATCTTGTTTTGTGCAAAGATCTCTTGTAAGTTTCATAATTTTTATCTTTGGTGAAAGTACTTTAGCACTGCTTCTAAGTAGCTTGTCTTCTGCTTTTCTAGGATTATATAAGTTAGATATTGCTCATTACATTGGCTTTAGCTTAGATATTACGGTTTAAAAGAGATTTGTAGATTAATTGTTGTAGTTTAAGCTCAATACTGCATTTTTGTGTTCTAGCCTTAGGATGTTTAATCTTACTGCTCATTTAACTTCTAACTCAGTTTGGTAACTTATTAGGATCAGTAGTTTGGTTAAGTTAAGCCTAGAACTTAAAAACTTAGTGAAACTGCTTTGTAAAGGGGTGTTTGGTTGAGGTTTTTAATCTGTGTTCTAGTTGGTTTGTATTGTTGTTTTTGGTTCAGTCACCCCACAATAGGTCCTAATAGTCTAATTGCAGCATAAAATCCAGTTCTCTTCTGTTAAAAAGTTGAAAAGCCTTTTAATCTAATCTAGTTAGCTCACTCGTGGAATTCTAAGATAAATAATCATTCACATCAGTTCCATAGTGGTTAATATAGCTTTAGTAAGTCTCATAATAGCTTATTGTATCATTTTAAGTCATCTAGGATCCTTTAAATTTCACAAAAGTCAAAATAGAGTTTTTCATAAAAAGTCAATTTCTTAGTTTCTCAGTTTTTTTCAATTTGTGGCAAGAATTTTCATGAGCTTAATTCTAGGAGTTAGCTTATGAGCCTTTGGGATTATAAACCCTGGAAGCTCAGCTTTACAATGCTTATTTTAGTTTATTTTTCTGAATTTTCTACAATGCTTGTTTGGTGTCTTAATTTGGCATGTTTCCAAAACACCTCCCCTACACAGGGGTGGTTATCTCATGAACCATATTTCATAAGCTTGTAGCTTGATCTCTAGTGAGCCTTACCCTCTGTTATTTGGTGATTTAGATAGCTTGTTGCTTCAGTTCCTTGTATCTGTGCTTCATTCTCACTTTTGAGCTTATTTGATAAGACAAATAAGGCCTGCAAAAGCCCATTGTGGCCTGTGTGATTTTTCAGTCTTTGGACTTGCTTATCACTGCTTATAGCTTATCACTGTGTTCTTTTTCTTGTTGTCTCAGCTTATTTTAGTTACCCTCAGTCCATTTTAGCTTATTTCATCCTCATTTTTCATTTTGTAGCTTAATGTTTAGCCTTTCTAGTTTCAAAACCCATTTAAATTTAAAAAAAGCCTAACTGTTGAACTTTTAAGCTCACTTTGAGCTTATCAGTGAGTTCTAAAAATATTGTCTTTACAAAAGTTGTCTATTTTTTTTTGTTTAAGTTTTTTTGTAAAAGAAAAAAATCAAAAATAAATGTTTGTAGAAAGTGTCAAGAGTTGGGATTGAACCCTGGTTGTTTGGCTCAGATCTCAAACCAAGGTCGGGCACCATCTCCCCTAAATAGTACTTAGTGTTTTTCTTTTCCCTGTTTTTATTTATAGTAGTAAATATCCTTGTAAGCTTATTTGGTTTTACAGCTTATTAATAAGCTTTTGCAATTTTTTATATTTTTCCTAGTATTCTGCTAGTATAGAGTATTTATATAAAAAATTTCAGATTTATTTAAATTAGTTTAGTATTTATAATAATTAAATCTAGTTTATTTAGTAATTAATTAATAATAAATAATTTAAAAATCTAAAAAATATTTTTCTTTTTCCTAATTTTTTTTTATCATTTGGGTTCCAAAAATATAATTTTCACATCCGTGGGATTTGTATTGGCCAGAACTCGCGTTTTATTTCGTTCATTTACGTAGTTTTTAATTTAAACCTTCGCGTTTTCAGTTTTTAAGACGTTTCTAGGTACTTTGCTTTCACGTTTTCATTAATATAGTTTATTTGAGTTGCTTTAACTTATATTTCCGTAGCCCTAATCAAATCATAACCCTTTCCCATTTCCTGTTCATTATCACTCGATCACAGTTTGTTTTTGATACCATTCACATCTCGCTGGGACATAACGACCCGGGGATACACTATACTCTCGGAGAATACGCGTGGTTTGACTACTTTGACCATCCTTGGTTAAAGTTGACTTTCTATTGCGATCAGTTATAATCTAAAACGATTGTAACATGGACGCTATCCGCATATAATTTGAAATAAGTAACCAAAATAACGAGAAAAAACCCCCAGCTTGCGAGTGAATAATAAACAACAAAAATTGGAATACAAAACCTTATCTGGCAGTAATGCTAAAATCTATGACACTAATTTTAAGTGAGCAATTAATGTAGTAAAAACTTTCTCTCTCTTCTTCTTTCTCTCTCTAAAGGCGATTAGGGCAAATCGTTTCTCCACATCAAATTAATACTGCTACTGTAGGATTGATTCGTGTGATTCTTCTTCTGAAATCCCTATTGAATAAGTCTTTAATATACCCTTTTGATATGCCTATTGAAAACAATAAACCCCCAGATCCACTTATTTCAGAATTTTGTGAGTTGACGGGGATGGATCCTGAAAATATTCGTCTAACCGATGCTGTTGGTTCTGTTCCTAAGGGTAAGGAGGGGAAGGCTGGAAGGCATCGCCGTGGGATCAAGCTGAAGGTTTCTACGCTGGGATCTACATCTGCTGGTGCGGGTGCTAGGTTAAAGAATCTTCGTTCATCTAAGGTTGTGGGTAAGCTTAGGAAAAGAGCTGAAGCTTCTCCTATTGATAATAGGGGTGGTAAATGTATCATTTGTGGTTCTTCTGATGATAGTATTGGTAAAGTTCTTAATAATTTGAAGTCTGGTTCTTTTGATGCTAATTTGAAATTTGCTTTAGGTAGTAATTGTGATAAGATTGCTACTGTTAAGTCTACTGGTGTTCATGTTGAGTCGAATGATAATGATGGGTCTTTCATTAACCTCCCTTTTGATAAGTCCTCATTAGATAGTCAACAGAGTTTACCTGTTACTAAGAGTGAAGGTCTTGATACTGGTTATGGGTACACTAGTAAGGGTGAGGTTGGGAATGCTAGTAGTATTCAAACTGGGTGTAGAGATAGGTGTTCTATGGTTAAGGTAGGGAATGTTGTTGAAATGACAGGTTTAGATCCTAGGAGTGAGCACACTAGTATGGAGGATGTTGTGAATAATGGTGAGCCAACGCCTAGTGATTTGAATGGTATTGTCAAGGACAAGGTAGGTAATGGGTTTGAATTTGGGATGAATGATAAATCTAAAGGTATTCTTAATTGGGCCTTTTTTTACTGTGTAATTTGGTAAGAATGGAATCAACACCTTTTGTTAAGAATGCTGTAAATAAGAAGGATAATGCATGGAACACTAGTGGTATTAATGGTTTTGGAGAAACTATGATTGCAAATCAATTCACTGTGAATGATGACAGATTTGCTGAGAAATTAAAACAAGTGAGGAATTGACACTAAAAATGGAATACACTCCAAATGCTGTTCATAAGCAAGTGAATGGTAATAAGAGAATTCAATTTTCTGATGAAGAAGTTATGAAGGGTGGTTTGGATTGTTCTATGCAGCTATATGGTTATTTTGTAGGAACCTCTATGGATTATAGAGTTGTCAGGGGTACTAGGGGTACATTTGGATTATAGATTTGTAGGCTCTAAGGGGTGTACTAGGGGTATCGTGTACTAAAATGAGTACAACGCTAAGGGTGTGAGAAAATTACTTGACCAATGAAGTCAATGTAATTATATAAACAGGTGTAAAACAAGGGTTATCCTAATGCCTCTTATCATGTAGTAAATCTAACTACACGAATGTAGTCTCACTAGCGGATTTAGGATGGTCACTAACGCAAGTTTTAGAATCTAAATACTACCGGTACACAAACAAGCATTCTAAATAAACTTAGTAGATCGCTAGCGCGAGTCTTTGATGCTTCAACTAACGGATGGTCACTATTGCACTTCTTGGATCGCTGGCACGTTATTTGCATAACGGATGGTCACCAAGTCATACACTAGATCGCTAGTGCGTTAGTCAATTAATCTCACACCCGGATGGTCACTACCTTATTCATAAATATTTTGAGTGTTACGGTTTTTTGGGCTAGTAATAAAATTCCCTGTCTATGAGACGCGTATTATGCCTAAAGTTTCACTCCCATAAGTTGCAAAAAAATTTAAATTTGGCGCTAAAATTGCCCTAACAAATATTTCTCTTAGTTTTATTGCACATCTACCATTAAACAAAACAAAAATCAAGCGTAATTGCATTTTCTAAGGTGTCTTCATTTACCCCCCCCCCTTACACATAAACCGAACATTGTCCCCAATGTTCACATAAAAGATGTAAAATATCTCTATGTTTTGATAATCACAAAACGTAAACTCATTGAACTAAAAATTATGACGTAAACAAGTATTTGGTCGTAAATATTCATTTCGACAACCAAATCACTTAAGGTATGAACAAAAAAAGTATCTAATGCACTATATGATCAAAGGAACATTTTCTTAATCACTAGATTTTTATAAAATGTCACAAATATTTTATATCTTTTAGAAAATCATTTTTGGCATTAAATAAAAATGTTTAATTAACCATAAATATATAAATTCAAATTTTCAACCAAAAATGGCAAAAAAGTTCGAGAAAAACCTTCCCCATAAAAAGACAAAGCTAGGTAACGTTCAGATGGGCGGCCCCCTTAATTAGACTAGGCGGCCCCCTTAATAATTAAGGGGATCGGCCCCTTAATTAAGGGGACCGGCACGCTCCTAATTCCTCCCAGCTTTGCCTATAAATACTGGACATTCCCTGCATTTTTTCCTCACCTTTTGCACTCCAAACTTTCTGATCTAAATCTCCTTTTCTATTCTCTTAAACCCTTTGATCATATAATCATAAGCTTTTATTTCCAGGTGATCCAAGCATCAACCTTTCAAGTGCAAGAGAAGAATACTTCAATCCTTCAAGACAAGAAGTATTACAACTTGGTGTGATCTGTACATCCAAGTTGTTTGTGCATCATCATTTGTATATTATTCATCCATTTGTGTGTAAGTTGTGAATATTAGTTAGATAGGAGTAAGCATAAGGAATTAGGCTAGTAAGGTGTGTAGGTAGAGAAGTTGTGAAGTGATGTGTTTATTTTAGGTCTATAAAATCATAGCAAGTTTAAATTTATTTATTGCCGAACTAACCTATAGACTCTAAACACTAACAAGCAGTGTACCCGATCAATGTAGATAGTTTTTAGGTAAGCAAGGGTCGTTCACTAGGAGCGAAGCTAAAGTGATCTATTGGTATTCTAGTTACTAAACTAAATAGAAAGTAAGTAAATGTTTTTGGGGTTTTAGCCTGAGAGGCTAACACAATTTTGTGTGTTTAATTAAACTAAATACGATAAAATAAGTAATTAACTAAATTATATAATGTGAAGCAACTAAGATAAAGATCAGATAGGAAGAACGGGTTAGCCAAAATAATCCATCTATTAATTATATATGCTTATGTCTACTTGTTTCAATTCATTCAATTGTTTAGTCGCCAATCCAATTATTAACCCTGTCACGATTAAATAACCTACCATCGTGGTGGGAAAGAGGACATGATCATAGTGACTCATCTAGCATCAATACTAACTTATTGCTTTAAACCATCTAACCTAGTTTGGTATTACACGTTACTAGTCCTATTAGGTTGTAGACACGTTCCGTTTATGCCAAAAAATGATTCCTAATAAGGATTCGGGTTCACACGCATATAACTCAACCAAGGCAACCACAATTACAGGAAGTTAAGTCACATCAATTAAAGTTATAAGGATCATAACCTAGTTACATAGACTTCTACTAGTTATAAGCAATAACCGAGTTTTTATCGACAAGCACCAAATCCAATAATAAAGTAAATCAATTCAACACAAGAAATAAGAAGAGAGATAAAGTTTTTACTACATTAATTGCTCACTTAAAATTAGTGTCATAGATTTTAGCATTACTGCTAGATAAGGTTTTGTATTACAATTTTTGTTGTTTATTATTCACTCGCAAGCTGGGGTTTTTTTTCGTTATTTTGGTTACTTATTTCAAATTATATGCGGATAGCGTCTATGTTACAATCGTTTTATGATTATAACTGATCGCAATAGAAAGTCAACTTTAACCAAGGATGGTCAAAGTAGTCAAACCACGCGTATTCTCCGAGAGTATAGTGTATCCCCGGGTCGTTATGTCCCAGCGAGATGTGAATGGTATCAAAAACGAACTGTGATCGAGTGATAATGAACCGGAAATGGGAAAGGGTTATGATTTGATTAGGGCTAAGGAAATACAAGTTAAAACAACTCAATTAAACTATATTAATGAAAACGTGAAAGTAAAGTACCTAGAAACGTCTTAAAAACTGAAAACGCGAACGTTTAAATTAAAAACTACGTAAATGAACGAAATAAAACGCGAGTTCTGGCCAATACAAATCCCACGGATGTGAAAATTATATTTTTGGAACCCAAATGATAAAAAAAAATTTGGGAAAAGGAAAAATATTTTTTAGATTTTTATATTATTTATTATTAATTAATTACCAAATAATCTAGATTTAATTATTATAAATACTAAACTAATTTAAATAAATCTGAAATTTTTTATATAAATACTCTATACTAGCAGAATACTAGGAAAAATATAAAAAATTGCAAAAGCTTATTAATAAGCTGTAAAACCAAATAAGCTTACAAGGATATTTACTACTATAAATAAAAACAGGGAAAAGAAAAACACTAAGTACTAGTTAGGGGAGATGGTGCCCGACCTTGGTTTGAGATCTGAGCCAAACAACCAGGGTTCAATCCCAACTCTTGACACTTTCTACAAACATTTATTTTTGATTTTTTCTTTTACAAAAAAACTTAAACAAAAAAAAAATAGACAACTTTTGTAAAGACAATATTTTTAGAACTCACTGATAAGCTCAAAGTGCTTAAAAGTTCAACAGTTAGGCTTTTTTGAGATTTAAATAGGTTTTGAAACTAGAAAGGCTAAACATTAAGCTACAAAATGAATAATGATGATGAAATAAGGTAAAATGGACTGAGGGTAACTAAAATAAGCTGAGACAACAAGAAAAAGAACACATGGATAAGCTTTAAGGAGTGATAAGCAAGTCCAAAGACTGAAAAATCACACAGACCACAATGGGCTTTTGCAGGCCTTATTTGTCTTATCAAATAAGCTCAAAAGTGAGAATGAAGCACATATACAAGGAACTGAAGCAACAAGCTATCTAAATCACCAAATAACACAGGGTAAGGCTCACTAGAGATCAAGCTACAAGCTTATGAAATATGGTTCATGAGACAACCACCCCTGTGCAGGGGAGGTGTTTTGCAAACATGCCAAATTAAGACACCAAACAAGCATTGTAGAAAATTCAGAAAAATAAACTAAAATAAGCATTGTAAAGCTGACCTTCCAGGGTTTATAATCCCAAAGGCTCATAAGCTAACTCCTAGAATTAAGCTCATGAAAATTCTTGCCACAAATTGAAAAAAACTAAGAAACTAAGAAATTGACTTTTTATGAAAAACTCTATTTTGGCTTTGGTGAAATTTAAAGGATCCTAGATGACTTAAAATGATACAATAAGCTATTATGAGACTTACTAAAGCTATATTACCACTATGGAACTGATGTGAATGATTATTTATCTTAGAATTCCAAGAGTGAGCTAACTAGATTAGATTAAAAGGCTTTTCGACTTTTTAACAGAAGAGAACTGGATTTTATGCTGCAATTAGACTATTAGGACCTATTGTGGGGTGACTGAACCAAAAACAACAATACAAACCAACTAGAACATAGATTAAAAACCTCAACCAAACACCCCTTTACAGAGCAGTTTCACTAAGTTTTTAAGTTCTAGGCTTAACTTAACCAAACTACTGATCCTAACAAGTTACCGAACTGAGTTAGAAGTTAAATGAGCAGTAAGATTAAACATCCTAAGGCTAGAACACAAAAATGCAGTATTGAGCTTAAACTACAATAATTAATCTACAAATCTCTTTTAAACCGTAATATCTAAGCTAAAGCCAATGTAATGAGCAATATCTAACTTATATAATCCTAGAAAAGTAGAAGACAAGCTACTTAGAAGCAGTGCTAAAGTACTTTCACCAAAGATAAAAATTATGAAACTTACAAGAGATCTTTGCACAAAACAAGATCAAAATTGCTTGAGGAGCTACTCTACAAGCTCCTAGCTTGTAAACAAGCTAGGTAAAAGGTCCATCTTGCTCATCCATTTCGAGCAACTTCCATTTGCTTTCCACTTTGTCAAGCCAAGGTATTTTCATGTGTGATTATATGAACCCCGTTTAATCCCCTTTTTTATGTTTTCTTTTCTATTTTTAGAACCTATATGAGCTTCTGAAAGAGTATTGAGATACTAATAAGCTTGAACAAACTTTTACTAAAAATTGAGATTTAACTTGAAATGTGAAAGTGAGAACAAGGTTTAAGTGGCTAAGAAAAACTAAAACATTTGCATTAATACTGAAAGAGATTACACATTACACTAGTGAACTAAATTACACTACGGGCTAAAAACTAACTACTAACTAACTCTCTAACACTTCTGCCCTTCTCCTTCTTTCTTCATTTATAGACTTCCAAAAAGGAACCTGGAGCTTTCCCACCTCTTCTTTTAACCATTGGATGAGTCCATTTAATCTTGGCCGTTTGTTTGCATTTTGGCGGGAAAAAGCATTTTGCAACTTGGGGCAGTGTAGCTTGTGGCAGGGGGGTTGTTTTGTGGAGTGGGAACATGGAAGGGGACAAAGATGTTGGGAGTGCAGGGGTGGTTTGTCTAGTTATGGAGGGCAACAAGGAGGAAGGAGGCGGGTTGCCCTGCGTTTGATTTGTTGACCGGGTGTTTTATCAGCTAAGGGTGGGATTGGTTTGGGATAAGGATTGGGCCAGGTTTTTATGGGTTTATAAGGGGATGGGTTTATGAAAAGGGTGTTAAATGGGTTATTAAATAAAAAGGGTCCATTTGTATTAGCTAAAATCTCAAGGACCATTTATGCAATAAACTGAAAATTGAGGGGGTGTTTCTGCCAATTTTCCAAACTCCTTTCAAGGGCCATTCCTGCCAATTTGTAACTCCACAAGGTTCCTTGATGTTTATTTTCCAAATTTAAAAATACGGGGACCGAAATTGCCAACTTTAAAAGTTCAAGGGCCAGTTTTGCCAAATGTTGAAAGTTATATTCCAAGGACCACAAATGTCATTCTTGATTCCTGGGGGACTGTTTTTGACTTTTATTCAAAGTAAATCTTCCAGGGACCATTTCTGACATTTTTGAAAGTTGAGGGACTGATTCTGCCAATTTTGCAAACTTTGCTCGTTTTTCGTCTGTTTTCAATCCTTTTGTACCTGAAACACATAAAAACATATTCCAAGGATATTTGCAGTATTATGAGGCATATCTGTGTGTTTTTAGCTGTTTTGGTCCGTTAAATGAGGTAAAAGATATGTGTAATTAGACACATATCAATAACACGATGGGGAAATATGTTCTTTGCACATAGGGGTATATTCATAAAAGACGTAATTTTATTTCATTTTATATAAACTCGAGAACAAAAAATTTATTAAGTTTCTTTTCTTTTCCTTCTATCACGAGAACACAAATAAAATTTTGTATTTCACTTCTTTTTCTTTTCCTTTCTTTTCTTAACTTGTCATTTCTTTTCTTTTGTTTCTTTAAAAACTCGAACACAAGGTTAATGTATTTACACTAAAACATGTTCATAGCAAAGTTTTCATAGAATGGCACATCAAACTCAAAACAAGTGCAGATTCTTCATATTTGGTGCACTAAACCCTAACTTGATATATCATCTTCAACCTCAAAAAACATACTTAAATTCACTAAAAATCATTTTTTAACAAATTTTAACCATTCAAAATTTACTAAATTTATTTTTACTTGATATTTAAAAAATGTTATAATATATAAAGCTGAAACCCACTAGATTTTATAATAAAAAGCAATAATTAAGCACTTTTCAAATTATTCTACTTTTAGTTTTTAGATCCTAAATTTAGCCACAATTAGTCAATTTTTAACCGTTCAAATTATTTAAGAACTAATCCAATCACTTACTAGATGTTTCCCCATAAGTTTTGTTCAATATGAGGTCAAAATGAGGTTCACTTGATGCTTGTGTAAGTCTACTACAATTAATAACAAACAATAGCACTGATACCACATGTTGGTTCCATAATCAGAGATTAGATCGAGATGTTAGATTAGAGCATTCATAGGTGTGTTTTGAGTGTGTGCAGAGAGAGATAATAGAGGGTTTTGTTTTATTTTATTTTATATTTTTTAATTTTTTTTAATTGATAATGTTATGTGACAAAGACAAGTTATAAACTATTTATACTTACGAAACAAGAATCATGAAATGTCCAATCTATTCCCAAGACCTGAACAAAATATACATTTTTTATTTCTAACAGTTAATATTAGTGTTGGGTCTGGTAAATCAACCCAATTGTCTTTGAAAAGTATTTAAACATAAAATAACCTAATTCACCTTCTCAAGGTCAGTGAGCATCAATTCTTTGATAACCAACTGAAGGGCTTCAGGGAAGTCGAAGACCCACTGAAGGGCTTAAGGCAAGTCGAAGACCAACTGAAGGAAACATCTCACAAACTGATGCGGAGTTATGGAGTGAGATATAATGAGCTAAATACAACACCAGAGTCACTGGGATCTGATAAATGTCTCTTTGACTCTAAAGACTTAACTTTGTATTTCAACCAAAATATCAGAAAGTGTGATGAGTCTCGTATTATACATATTTATACCCCCGATATTATGTAAATTATATAGTAAATAACCTTATGATTAGGACTTTTGGTACATAATATATGAATGAATGTGCAGGATAAAGGATTGGAGGAAAGAAGTGAGAAATACACGAAACAAATGACTTTGAGAACTTATAAAGAATAAGACATAGTTTGGACAAAAGCACGCCGTTCATAAGTAAAAAGAGCGCCGCTTATGGGTACCATTGGTCAACTATGTAACTACGAGTCAAACATAAAGTACGCCGGTTATATGTTATATGAGCGCCGGTTACGTGAAGAGAAGCCCGCCGGTCTTACACCAGTTTGTGCGGCGTACTTCCCATGGCAGTTATGTTTCTACATTAATGAGCTACATCAATGATGAGGCCGATCACTTACTTGTCATAACTCGCCAGGGACATGCTAGGTTTTCATTTCAACTATAAATAAGAGCTAAATTCGTGGTATTATACACACCTCAATCAAGAAACATCTGTTGATCATAAGAAGCAGTTTAGTAGTGGTTTTGCACCAAAAACCACTAGCTAAGGAGTTGGTGTTAGTAGCCACTCTTGGAGAACAACACTGGAACGAGAACATACTTTAAAACCTCGATATAAACTTGTTCTGATGATGATAATACTTGTTTGTTTTATTTACTTTATTATGAGCATGAGTAGTACTTTTATATTTGTTAGAGGAACTTCTGCCATGAGTTGAACATATAATTTGTATTATGAATATTGAATCTATTATATATACCTATGATATGTTATTGTTTGCTCTTTTATCATTTGTCTTGATTGAACATCATGGTTGTTTAAAGGTTGAAAGATACAATTATGTTGGATATATTATGAATCGTCTGTCTATAACGAGTCATTGCTATGCTTGTGAGAATTGGATAGTAAAACAAATGTTAAACTTGACTATAACATGTCTAAGGACTAGTCTCATGTCTAACGACTTGACTAGAGGAAATGCATACTTGATACTTCATACTTGGACCACACTTTATGCACTTTATGTATCTAGGATCAAAGGCCGAAAGGAGATTCTTTTACATTGAGTAGATATACTAGTTTACATGAACACCAATCATTCTTTACTTATATTATTTGTCCATGTACTTTCTATGATGCTTGTGCTTGTTTATCCCATGTGCTCAGCCTTTAACAAATATACTTTTAATATAATTTGGCAAAACATTTAAAAAATCTTAAATCCAACAAAAACGGTTTTAGTGATAAGTGACAATCATTGGAATCTAATTTTGTTACTCTTAGCTAACAATAGAAACTATTACCTCTCTTGGGACGACCTGTCTTACCTCAAACCTTTACTATAAACGAGGGTTATACTTTTACCCATGTGTTTTGTGTATTAAGGAATCGGTGAAACAAGTCTTATAAATATAAAGCTTTTGAAACACATCAAAGTGCATGAGCGAGAAGCTTACTCAAGAAGATAAATTCAATCACTTATCGACATACATGAAACATGCACTGGAACTTAAGTTTTCAAATTAGGAAAGCTGAAAGTACGCTTCAGACTAGCTACTAGGCACGTGCCTATCTATAGTAAGTGGACAACTTACTATGAAACCCTAATGCAACCACTGTTTCCCCTCCTATATAACTCGATTGGAACCAAAACTAAATAGAGATTCCTACAAAGAAAAAAAATGCAATTATTATGGTCAGAATCCTCCTCTCCTAGAAACAATAAAGCGGCTATCAGTCTTTTGTTGTTCCATTTAGGAGAGTTTTATTTGTCAACTCGGGGGTATTTTCTATATGCTATTCCTTGTAAATATTTCTGATTCATTCATTAATAACATTTAGAACAACTTAAAAAAAATACAATGTTGTTATTAGCAAGTTTGTGTCATTCTCAAGCAAACCTAAACTCACATATGTTAATGTTATCATTTTTCCTCACTTGCTAAAATTGTTGTTCATATCATTCATGGTTTGCATGAACGCATGTTGGGAATAATGCTAACGGTTACCACTGTTAAGCTTGTGGAAGACACTGCTGAAGAATGCACTAACAGTGGAAACTCATTACCACTGTTAGTACATATTATTACCACTGCTTATAGGATAACTGTTTGTAATCGTGTATTGATAAGTATAGAATAGATCTTCTGTATATTCTATTTAGTTAAGATTATACTTATCTTGTAAAGGACTCCTTGTCCTATAAAAAGAGGTCCTAGGTTAATGTTTTAGATACATTTTGCTAAGAGCTTCAAGGTGTAAACCTTGTGATATTCAGATCACTCGTATTCAATATACTGAAGCTGCAAAGTTTGTTAAACAACTGTGTTCATTACTTACAACTGTTCTCACTCAAATACAGCATACAATACAAATCTTCTAAGTGCTAATAAGTTAACTCTGCGTGCTTGTTAGTATTACTCACAGTATCTATCTAACACAAGGCGTGTGTTTAGATCCATCAAGTGGTATCAGAGACAGTTTCTGATACTTTGAATTAGAAGATCTGAAGAAACAGCTTAATCACTTCAACCAAATCAATGGAGATGGAAAAAAAACCAGTCCATCACTGCAGCAAGGCTTCCAAAGCTCAAACTCAATGAGTTTGAGATGTGGAGGATAAAGATAGAGCAGTGCTTCCTTATTCAAGACTATTCTCTATGGGAGATCATCATGTTTGGTGATTCTTTCAAGCCAAGTACTTCTACTGAGAAAGTTAATGGCAAAGATGTAGTGACAGTAAATGTTGTTCCTACTACTAGTGATGAAACAACTCAGAAGAAGAATGATTTGAAGGCTAGAAGCTTGCTTCTAATGACTCTTCCGAAGGATCAGATCATTGCTTTTAGCAAGTATAGAACAGCAAAGGAATTGTTTGAAGAAATTTGCTCAGTGTTTGGTGGTAATGATGCTACCAAGAAAACTCAAAAGACATTGCTAAAGTAGAGTTATGAAAATTTCTCTATATCAGGCAATGAATCTTTTGACAGCATCTTTACTAGACTACAGAAGGTTGTGACACAGTTGACTGTGTTTGACATTGAGGTAGACAAGGAAGACCTCAATTTAAAGTTCTTAAGGAGTTTGCCTTCAGAGTATCATACCAATGTCACTGTCTGGGAAAACAAACCAGAGATTGAAACTATGAAACTCAATGATCTTTATAATAATTTTAAACTCATTGAACAAAGATTAAAGAAGGCTGGGAAGCTTGGTACAAGTTCTGGGAGCTTGGCACTGTTATCATCCTCTATTGATGATGGTTTCGATGATGACAGTGATGAAGATGTTGCCACTGCTGGTTCTTCTGTTTCCACTGGCAGTGCAAGTGTTACCACTGCTGGTTCCAGGAAGAAGGTTGCTGGTCTTAGAGATCCTACTTTCTATGCTTTCATCTCAACCCAAGTTAATGGCTCAATTCTAACTCATGAAGACTTGGAGCAAGTAGATGATGATGACTTGGAAGAGATGGATATCAAGTGGCAGGTTGCACTTCTTAGCATGAGGGCTAAGAAGTTCTATAAAAAGACTGAAAGGCCAATTACCATTAATGGTAATGAGATTGCAGGATTTGACAAGAAGAAAGTGGAATGTTTCAACTGTCATAAGTTGGGACACTTTGCTAGAGAGTGCAGAAGGCCTAGGAAAGTAAGAGAAGCTACTTGGTATAAACAGGAAAAAAAGAAGGANTTCTAACTCATGAAGACTTGGAGCAAGTAGATGATGATGACTTGGAAGAGATGGATATCAAGTGGCAGGTTGCACTTCTTAGCATGAGGGCTAAGAAGTTCTATAAAAAGACTGAAAGGCCAATTACCATTAATGGTAATGAGATTGCAGGATTTGACAAGAAGAAAGTGGAATGTTTCAACTGTCATAAGTTGGGACACTTTGCTAGAGAGTGCAGAAGGCCTAGGAAAGTAAGAGAAGCTACTTGGTATAAACAGGAAAAAAAGAAGGAAGCATCTGTGGAAGAGCCAAAAGCTATGCTAGCCATTGATGGTGTTAGCTATGATTGGAGCTATATGGCTGATGAAGAAGAAGAACCTAAAGATGCTGCTTTGGTTGCTACAGAACTTGCTCTCATGGCTTTCTCTGATTCTAAGGTACATAATAATGAAAGTTGCTCTAAATCTTGTAAAGCTTTTAAAGAGTGTGAAAGACTTAGTGAACTTTTAGAAAGTCAAAGCACAGAGTTGTTAGCTTCTAACTATAATTTGGCTAATCATAAAAGAGGCATAGCTGTGTTATAAAAGCAATTAGAACATTATAGAGAAAACGAGTCTAAATATAATGATGATATTGCATTTTTAAAAAGAGATTTAGACATTAGATTGCTGTTAATGAGGCACTTAGAGATGAGCTTGAAAAACTTAAGAAGATGAATGGAAATGTCAATATAACTGTTGACACACTAGCTTATCAGTCTAAGTCAATTGATAAAATTTTGGAAGCACAAGTGGTTAATAAGGCTAAGTCAGGTGTAGGTTACAAGACAGTTCCTCCACCACTTAGAGGTGTTCCATCACCTCCAGGTATTGACCTAGCACATACAGTGTTAGAAGAATTTCAGGAACCTATTCTTGAATATGGCCCTCCCAATTGTGAAAAGTGAGGAACAGGTTAAGCATAAATCTAATGCTTTTGAAAGTGCAAGTGATTCATCCCTAGTGGATGAAAGTGTTAAAGTAGATGTAGAAACTTCTGTCCGAAAATTTGTTAAAACCAATACAGAGGAACCTAGGAAATAAGCTAATCAACCTAGACCAACTGTAAGGTATGCAGAGATGAATAGGAATAAGTCACCAGCTCCTAGGGGCAACCAGAGGAGTTGGAATCATCTAAAATCTCAACAACTTGGTAGTGATTTTGTTATGAATAATAAAGCATGTCACATCTGTGGTAGCTTTGACCATTTGCATGCTAAATGTGACTATCATGTGGGAAGAAGGGAATTTTTGGGAGTAACAGGGTGAACACAAACAAGTTTCAAAACATAACTCACTCTAATTCACACAGCAACATGATTCCCAGAGCAGTTAAATTAAGAAATGGACTTAAATCTTTTCCACTGCTAAATCTGTTAACATTGCTTACCCTAAGACATCTGTTTCAAGTGCAAAACCAAAAACATCTTTTGCTAAATCTGCACAAACAGGAAAAAGGACATTTTATGAGAAAAAGATTGTTTATAATCAACAGTGGGTACCTAAAGTCAAATATACTAAGCCAGCAGTTTCCAATGCCGGGCCAAAAATTCCCACCGCTAGTGTTGTAAGAAAGAACAGGGAAATATGGGAAATGTTGTGAAGGCCTCAGCACATTGGGAATGGAAACCAAAAGGAATTACTTCCTCAACCAATCCCAATGGTTTATCAATGACCTTTGATAGATATAACTATATTGATACACGAGGCAGATCCAAGTCAATCATGGCTTGGGTCTCCAAAAGAAACTAACTATTTTATTCTATGTGCAGGAACATCCAAAAACCAAAGGAACAGATCATGGCTATACAGACAGTTGATGTTCAAGGCACATGATTGGCAAGAAGTCCTATCTCTCAAACTTTGAACCTTATGATGGACATTTTGTCAGCTTTGGAGGTGGAGTTGGTGGAAAAGTTATTGGTAAAGGTATTATCAGGACTGGTAACTTGGATTTTGAACCTGTGTACTATGTAAAAGAGCTAAGTACAATCTCTTTAGTGTGTCACAGATGTGTGACAAGAAAAACAAAGTTCTTTTTACTGATGATGTGTGCTTTGTCCATTCTAAGGATTATAAGTTGCCTGATGAAAGTCAGATTCTACTTAAATTCCTAGAAAAGGAAACTTATACAGTTTTGATATGAAGAACATTGTGGCTAAAGATGATTTTGCTTGCTTGATTGCAAAGACAACAGTGGATGAATCCATGTTATGGCACAGAAGACTTGGTCACATAAATTTCAAAACCATAAATAAAATTGTTAAATATGCCTCAGAAAAGATTTGAAAATGACCAAACCTGTGTTGCTTGTCTCAAAGGCAAACAACACAGAGCTTCTTGCAAAACAAAGGCTTTTAACTCTATTGCTCACCCACTTTATATGTTGTATATGGACTTGTTTGGTCATGTATATGTGAGTAGCATGAATCTTAAGAAATATTGTCTTGTTGTGACTGATGATTTTAGTAGGTTTACATGGGTTTTCTTTCTTAGAACTAAGGATGAGACAACTGGCATCCTTAAGACCTTTATAACTGAAATAGAAAACGAAAATGATAAGAAAGTTAAAATTATCAGGTGTGACAATGGGACAGAGTTTAAGAATAGAATTATGGATGATTTTTGCACAGAAAAAGGTATTAAAAGAGAATTTAGTGTAGCTAGAACTCCTCAACAAAATGGTGTTGCTGAGAGGAGAAATAGGACACTAATATAGGCCGCTAGAACCATGTTGGCTGATGCCAATCACCTTTTGGACTGAAGCATGTTGGCTGATGCCAATCACCTTTTGGCTGATGCCAATCACCTTTTGGACTGAACCATGTTGGCTGATGTATATATATGTATATATATGTATATATATATATATGTATATATATATATACATATATATATATATATATATATATATATATATATATATATATATATATATATATATATATATATATATATATATATATATATATATATATATATATATATATATATATATATATATATATATATATATATATATATATATATATATATATATATATATATATATATATTATATATATATATATATATATATATATATATATATATATGTATAATATATATATAATACATATATATATATATATATATATATATATATATATATATATATATATATATATATATATATATATATATATATATATATATATATATATATATATATATATATATATATATCTTGTAAAGGACTCCTTGTCCTATAAAAGGAGGTCCTAGGTTAATGTTTTAGATACATTTTGCTAAGAGCTTCAAGGTGTAAACCCTAGTGATATTCAGATCACTCGTATTCAATATAGTGAAGCTGCAAAGTTTGTTAAACAACTGTGTTCATTACTTACAACTGTTCTCACTCAAATACAACATACAATACAAATCTTCTAAGTGCTAATAAGTTAACTCCGCGTGCTTGTTAGTATTACTCAAAGTATCTATCTAACACAAGGCGTGTGTTTAGATCCATCAAGTGGTATGAGAGACAGGTTCTGATACTTTGAATTAGAAGATCTGAAGAAACAGCTTAATCACTTCAACCAAATCAATGGAGATGGAAAACAACCAGTCCAACACTGCAGCAAGGCTTCCAAAGCTCAAACTCAATGAGTTTGAGATGTGGAGGATAAAGATAGAGCAGTGCTTCCTTATTCAAGACTATGCTCTATGGGAGATCATCATGTTTGGTGATTCTTTCAAGCCAAGTACTTCTACCGAGAAAGTTAATGGCAAAGATGTAGTGACAGTAAATGCTGTTCCTACTACTAGTGATGAAAGAACTCAGAAGAAGAATGAGTTGAAGGCTAGAAGCGTGCTTCTAATGACTCTTCCGAAGGATCAGATCATTGCTTTTAGCAAGTATAAAACAGCAAAGGAATTGTTTGAAGAAATCTACTCAGTGTTTGGTGGTAATGATGCTACCAAGAAAACTCAAAAGACATTGCTAAAGTAGAGTTATGAAAATTTCTCAATATCAGGCAAGGAATCTTTTGACAGCATCTTTACTAGACTACAGAAGGTTGTGACATAGTTGACTGTATTTGGCATTGAGGTAGACAAGGAAGACCTCAATTTAAAGTTCTTAAGGAGTTTGCCTTCAGAGTATCATACAAATGTCACGGTCTGGGAAAACAAACCAGAGATTGAAACTATGAAACTCAATGATCTTTATAATAATTTTAAACTCATTGAAAAAAGATTAAAGAAGGCTGGGAAGCTTGGTACAAGTTCTGGGAGCTTGGCACTGTTATCATCCTCTGTTGATGATGGTTTCGATGATGACAGTGATGAAGATGTTGCCACTACTGGTTCTTCTGTTTCCATTGGCAGTGCAAGTGTTACCACTGCTGGTTCCAGCAAGAAGGTTGCTGGTCTTGGAGATCCTATTTTCTATGCTTTCATCTCAACCCAAGTTAATGGCTCAATTCTAACTCATGAAGACTTGGAGCAAGTAGATGATGATGACTTGAAAGAGATAGATATCAAGTGGCAGGTTGCACTTCTTAGAATGAGGGCTAAGAAGTTCTATAAAAAGACTGGAAGGCCAATTACTATTAATGGTAATGAGATTGCAGGATTTGACAAGAAGAAAGTGGAATGTTTCAACTGTCATAAGTTGGGACACTTTGCTAGAGAGTGCAGAAGGCCTAGGAAAGCAAGAGAAGCTACTTGGTATAAACAGGAAAAGAAGAAGGAAGCATCTGTGGAAGAGCCAAAAGCTATGCTAGCCATTGATTGTGTTAGCTATGATTGGAGCTATATGGCTGATGAAGAAGAAGAACCTAAAGATGATGCTTTGGTTGCTACAGAACTTGCTCTCATGGCTTTCTCTGATTCTGAGGTACATAATAATGAAAGTTGCTCTAAATCTTGTAAAGCTTTTAGAGAGTGTGAAAGACTTAGTGAACTTTTAGAAAGTCAAAGCACAGAGTTGTTAGCTTCTAACTATAATTTGGCTAATCATAAAAGAGGCATAGCTGTGTTATAAAAGCAATTAGAACATTATAGAGAAAATGAGTCTAAATATAATGATGATATTGCATTTTTAAAAAGAGATTTAGACCATAAGATTGCTGTTAATGAGGCACTTAGAGATAAGCTTGAAAAACTTAAGAAGATGAATGGAAATGTCAATATAACTGTTGACACACTAGCTTATTAGTCTAAGTCAATTGATAAAATTTTGGAAGCACAAGTGGTTAATAAGGCTAAGTCAGGTGTAGGTTACAAGACAGTTCCTCCACCTCCAGGTATTGACCTAGCACATACAGGGTTAGAAGAATTTTAGGAACCTATTCTTGAATATGGCCCTCCTAATTGTGAAAAGTGAGGAACAGGTTAAGCATAAATCTGATGCTTTTGAAAGTGCAAGTGATTCATCCCTGGTGGATGAAAGTGTTAAAGTAGATGTAGAAACTTCTGTCTGAAAAGTTGTTAAAACCAATACAGAGGAACCTAGGAAATAAGCTAATCAACATAGACCAACTGTAAGGTATGCGGAGATGTATAGGAATAAGTCACCAGCTCCTAAGGGCAACCAGAGGAGTTGGAATCGTCTAAAACATAACTCACTCTAATTCACACAGCAACATGATTCCCAGAGCAGTTCAATTAAGAAATGGACTTAAATCTTTTCCACTGCTAAATCTGTTAACATTGCTTACCCTAAGACATCTGTTTCAAGTGCAAAACCAAAAACATCATTTGCTAAATCTGCACAAACAGGAAAAAGAACCTTTTATGAGAAAAAGATTGTTTATAATCAATAGTGGGTACCTAAAGTCAAATCTACTAAGCTAGTAGTTTCCACTGCCGGGCCAAAAATTCCCACTGCTAGTGTTGTAAGAAAGAACAGGGAAATATGGGAAATGTTGTGAAGGCCTCAGCACATTGGGAATAGAAACCAAAAGGAATTACTTCCTCAACCAATCCCAATGGTTTATCAATGACCTTTGATAGATATAACTATATTGATACACGAGGCAGATCCAAGTCAATCATGGCTTGGGGCTCCAAAAGAAACTAACTATTTTATTCTATGTGCAGGAACATCCAAAAACCAAAGGAACAGATCATGGCTATATACAGACAGTTGATGTTCAAGGCACATGAATGGCAAGAAGCCCTATCTCTCAAACTTTGAACCTTATGATGGACATTTTGTTATCTTTGGAGGTGGAGTTGGTGGAAAAGTTATTGGTAAAGGTATTATCAGGACTGGTAACTTGGATTTTGAACCTGTGTACTATGTAAAAGAGCTAAGCACAATCTCTTTAGTGTGTCACAAATGTGTGACAAGAAAAACAAAGTTATTTTTACTGATGATGTGCGCTTTGTCCATTCTAAGGATTATAAGTTGCCTGAAGAACATTGTGGCTAAAGATGATTTTGCTTGCTTGATTGCAAAGGCCACAGTGGATGAATCCATGTTATGGCACAGAAGACTTGGTCACATAAATTTCAAAACCATAAATAAAATTGTTAAATATGGTTTGGTTAGAGGCTTGCCTCAGAAAAGATTTGAAAATGACCAAACCTGTGTTGCTTGTCTCAAAGGCAAACAACACAGAGATTCTTGCAAAACAAAGGCTTTTAACTCTATTGCTCACCCACTTTATATGTTGTATATGGACTTGTTTGGTCCTACATATGTGAGTAGCATAAATCTTAAGAAATATTGTCTTGTTGTGACTGATGATTTTAGTAGGTTTACATGGGTTTTCTTTCTTAGAATTAAGGATGAGACAACTGGCATCCTTAAGACCTTTATAACTGAAATAGAAAACGAAAATGATAAGAAAGTTAAAATTATCAGGTGTGACAATGGGACAAAGTTTAAGAATAGAGTTATGGATGATTTTTGCACAGAAAAAGGTATTAAAAGAGAATTTAGTGTAGCTAGAACTCCTCAACAAAATGGTGTTGCTGAGAGGAGAAGTAGGACACTAATATAGGCCGCTAGAACCATGTTGGCTGATTCAAAATTGCCAATCACTTTTTGGACTGAAGCAGTCGACACTACTTGTTATGTACAGAACAGGGTTTTAGTGGTAAAAACAAAGAACAAGACACCTTATGAGTTATTTAGAGGTAGACCACCTATCTTAGATTTCATGAGACCATTTGGATGTTATGTCACTATTCTCAATACCATAGATCATCTGGGTGAATTTGATGGAAAGTCTGATGAAGGCTATTTTGTTAGGTACTCTATGGTTAGTAAAGATTTTAGGGTATACAACTTAAGGACCAAGAAGATTGAAGAAAATCTGCATGTTGAGTTTCTAGAAAATCAACCTAATGTTGCAGGAACAGGTCCAGAATGGTTGTTTGATCTTGATACTCTAACCCATACCATTAATTATGTACCTATCTCTACAGGTACAAATACTAATGATTTTGCAGGTTCAGAAGAGTTTGTTGATGATGATGAACCAAGCAAGGATCAAGAGGATGATCAAGATCATATCATTTTGCCAATTTGGGACCACGCAGATGATGATTATGTCCCAAAGACTATAGATGAACAACCTTCAAATGATTCTAGAAAAGAAGGTGATGGGAATGTGTTCAAAGCAAATGATGTGAACACATAGAATAAAGAATATCCTGAAAGCAGTGGGAATATAGATTCAACTGCTAGGCCAGAAGTTTCCACTGCTGTACCAGAGGTGCAAAATATAACTCCAGTTACACAGGAAGCCCAAGCCAATGATGTTGAAATCTCAAATATGCCTCCTGAAATTGAAATTCCTCAAACTCCCACACCTCAATACATAAATTACATCCACTTGAGAATGTGATAGGAGATGTACAATCTGGAGTCAAGATTAGAAGACAAACAAAGATGACTGACATTCATGGCTTTATCAGTGAAATATATGACTCAAAGAATCATGAAGGCAAGAATGAATGTTTGTTTATGTGTTTCCTATCCCAAATGGAACCTAAGAATGTATTCAAGGCACTTGAAGACGAAATCTGTGTAGAAGCAATGCAAGAAGAGTTGCTTCAGTTCAAAATTCAAAAAGTTTGGGTGCTTTGTGATTTACCTACAGGCATGAAGGTAATTGGTACCAAGTGGGTGTTCAGAAATAAGAAAGATGAAAGAGGAATTGTCATCTGGAACAAGGCAAGGCTTGTGGTACAAGGATACACTCAGGAGGAGGATATTGACTATGAAGAAGTATTTGCCCCAGTTGCAAGAATTGAAGCTATTAGGCTTTTCGTAGCGTATGCATCCTTATGGACTTTATAGTCTATCAAATGGATGTTAAAAGTGCTTTCCTATATGAGCAAATTGATGAGGAGGTATATGTTTCATAACCTCCAGGCTTTGAAGACCCTGACCATCCAGACAAAGTGTACAGGGTAGTTAAGGCTCTTTATGGTTTGCATCAAGCACCAAGGAAATGGTATGAGACCCTAGCTACTTATTGGTATGTGCTTATTCACATACCTTTTATTCACCATTTTCAGACCTTAAAAGACCAAAAACTAACGTTAAACGCCAATGATATCGTGTTTTTGTGTTTGTGACTGTGCAGGAAAGGATATTGCAAAAACAACATAGAAATCAACCAAAAAGCCTAAAACGAGCACGAGATGTGGAATAGAGTTTGCAAGTGAAGCCAAAGATGCAATTTACTTAAGAAAAGCCCGTGATGACAAAACTATTTCTTAAAGGCTCAAGAAAATAAAAGAGACGCTTAATCGAAGTTCAATGATAATTATGAAA